>RJWT010039569.1:0-12644 GCA_004365215.1 Cuniculus paca | reverse complement strand
TTCTTTATAGCTGAATAGTACTCCATTGTGTAAAAGTACCACATCTTTTTTTATCCTTTCCTCAGTTGATGGGTATTTGGGTTGTTTCCAAGATTTGGCTATTACAAATTGTGCTGCTATAAACAGGGGTGCACATATATCACTGTGGTATGATGATTTCAGTTCTTTTGGGAATATGCCCAGAAGCAGAATAGCTGGGTCAAATGGTACTTCCAATCCCAGCTTTTTGAGGAACCTCCAGACTGATTTCCACAGTGGCTGCACCAGTCTACACTCCTACCAACAGTGGAGAAGGGTTCCTTTTTCCCCACAGCCTCTCCAGCATTTGTTATTGGTTGTTTTCTTGATCCTGGCCATTCTTTCTGGAGTTAGATGGACACTCAGGGTTGTTTTAATTTGCATTTCTCTAACCAATGAACATTTTTTCATGTATTTATTTGCCATTTGTTATGGTTTGTACATTGTGTCAACTTGAGAAGTCTAGATGCTTAACTAAGAAACTCGGCAGCTCTACATCCTGGGGTGTCGAGAACAAGCAGTTACCATTCTAGGATGTTGTTCACTGTGTCAATTTGAGAAGGTCAGAACTTTTAAGTGATTCAGCATGGGGCCGGGGTCCCTAGTTTGTAACATCCTCAGTTTGTAACATCTTCATCCTGTGCAAGAGGAAGGCAGGCAGATGGTGTGAGTGCTACATCCACCCCAGGGGAGTAGGTACAATAAAAGACAAATGAGGGACTGGTGGCTGCTTCTTCAGAGGAGCTCCAGTCTTTGCCTTCAGCTTGGATGTTGTCTCCTGGCTTCTGGCACAGACTATTCACCTTCTGCCTGGGACTCTTCAGCCTTTGTCATAGACTCTTCAGCCTTCGTCGTAGACACTTCAGTCTTCGTCGTAGGTGAAAGGTTTCTGTCCTAATAGATTGCTGGACATTACAGCAGCGGCATAGCCGGACCACCGGGCCCTCCCTCCCTGATTACAGGTTCCTCCTAATTACCAGAATTCCCACGTCACCAGTGCCCACCCCCAAGTGCCATCCCCTCTCATTTGGAATACTTTAAAAGCCAAGTGGAGACTGCACCTTGGAGGAAAAATCGCCAAGCCACCTAGGCAGAACGTTTTTCCCTCCGTGTCCTCAACCCCTCCCCCAATAAATTCTTCCCTTGGATAAATCCTGCTTTTCCACTGCGCGGAGTACTCTAACTTCTGTTTCTCTGTGCCGCTCTTAAAATAACCTAACAGTTGACTTTTCAGCCTTCGTCGTAGACTCGTCAGTGTTCCATCGTAGACCCATCGGCCTTCCAACATGGGCTTGCACAGGATACTGCAGTAAGGTCCAGCCCTTGGACTGGACCCCTTTAGTGCACAGAGACCTCTGTGCACAGAGACCCTCTGCACGCTCCCTCCTTCAACTTTGTGGCTGACCATTGTAAGCCAATCTTGTCATTTGTTATACAGTTGTCTATCTTGTATTATATCTGTTTCTCTAGTAAACCTTGACTGATACACCATTTGTATTTCTTCAGCTGAGAAGTGTATTTTCATGTCAGATGCCCATTTTTGGATTGGGTCTTTGAATTTCGAGGGCCTGATTTTTAAAAATTCTTTATATGTTCTAGATAGAAGCAGTAGATAGCAGGACTAGAAGGACTAGATAGAAGGACTAGAAGGACTATCTAGAAGGACTTCTAGATAGAAGGACTGTCTGAAGGACAGTTGACTAAGATTTTCTCCCAATTCGTGGGTTTTCCTTTCACTCTGCTGGAGATTTCTTTTGAAATGCAAAAACTTTTTAATAAGACAAGATCCCAGTTGTTGATTCTGGGAAGTATTTCCCATGCAGTCTTATTTTTGTTCATAAATTCTCCACCTACCCCTATGTCTTCAAGATTTCTACCTACTTTGTTTTCCAGCAGATTTAGTGTTTCTGTTTTAATATTTAGATCTTTGATCCATTTTGACTTTAGTTTAGTGCATGGTGATAGGCTTGGATGTAGTTTTATTTTTTGGCATATGGAAAGCCAGTTTTTCCAGCACCACTTATTAAAGAAGCTATTTTTCTTCCAGTGAACATGTTTGATTGCTGTGTCAAAAGTAAGGTGGCTAAGTGTGTTTGTAGTTGGGGTTGTATCTTCTAATCTATTCCATTGATCCTCAGGTCTGTTTTGATTCCAGTACCATGCTGATTTATTTATTTATTTACTTTTGCCACACTGGGGATTGAACTCATGACCTCGAGCTTGCCAGGCAGGTGCTTAGACGACTGAGCTAGATCCCCGGCCCTTCTATGCTGATTTTATTATAGTAGCTGTGTAGTATAATTTCAAGTCTCGGATTGTGATGCTTCCTGCCCTGCCCTTATTGTCCAGAATTGCCTTTGCTATTCTAGGTCTCTTCTGGTTCCAGATGAATTTTAGGAATTATTTCTCTAGATCTGTGAGGTATGCTAATGGTATTTTGATGGGAATTGCATTAAATCTGTGTAATAATTTTGGGAGAATGGCCATTTTCACAATGTTTGTTTTTTCTATCCATGAACAAGGAATGTCTTTCCATTTTCTGAGATCCTCTTCAGTTTCTTTTTTCAGAGTACTGTAATTTTCATTGAATAGATCTTTTACTTCCTTTGTTAGGTCAATTCTTAAGTATTTCATTTTTTTGGATGCTATTGTGAAGGGTGTGGTTTCTTTTATTTCTCTCTCAGTGAGTTTGTTGTTTGTGTACAGGGATGCTATTGATTTTTGAGTATTGATGTTGTACCAGTTACATTACTGAATTTGGTTATGACATCCAAAAGTCTTTCAATGGCATTTTGGGGGTCTTCTATGTAAAGTATCATGTCATCTGCAAATAGTGGTCATTTAACTTCTTCCTTTCCTATCCTTATTCCTTTTATTTCTGTCTCTTGTCTAATTGCTCTGGCTAATGTTTCCAGAACTATATTGAATAAGAGTGGTGATAATGGACATCCTTGTCTTGTTTCTGATTTTAGAATGAAGGCTTTCAGTTTTTGACCATTTAATGTGATGCTGGCTGTTGGTTTGTCATAGATAGCTTTTATCAGATTGAGGTAAAGACCATCTATTCCAATTTTCTGAAGGGTTCTTATCATGAATGAATGTTGGACTTTATGAAAAGCTTTTTCTGCATCTATTGAAATGACCATGTGATTCTTATCTTTGGCTCTATTGATATGGTGCATTACATTTATTGATTTGTGTGTGTTGAACCATCCTTGCATTCCTGGGATGAATCCCACTTGGTCGTGGTGTATAATCTTCTTGATGACTTGCTGCATTCTATTTGCCAGTATTTTATTGAGGATTTTTGCATCAATGTTCATTAGGGAGATTGGCCTATAGTTGTCTTTTTTGGTTGGGTCTTTATCTGGTTTTGGTATTAGGGTAATACTTGCTTCCAGGAATGAGTTATGGAGACTTGCTTCCCTTTCAATTTTTTTTTATTTTGAAGAGACTAAAACAACTACAAAATAATACAGTATATTCAATCAAAACAAAACAAAGAATGTGATACAAGACTTCAAAACAAAATAAAAATAAACCAACAATGGTTACCATTTTGCCCCTTGCTATCTTCAAAATAACTTCCCATACCATCAGGCATAATAAAATTGAACACAACAGAACAGAATAAAACCAATCAAAACAAAATAAAGCAATACAGGACTTCAAAACAAGGCAGTTGAAATACCACCGTGGCTACCAGAATGCATCTTGTTATCTTCAAAGTAGCTGTTTATATCATCAGACATAATAAAAACAAACAACAACAACAAAAAAGAATAGTCAATCAAAACAAAACAATGAACATAATACAAGACTTCAAAACAAATTGAAAGGAAATCAATAATGGCTACCATAATGCCTCATGTTATCTTCAAAATAACTGCCCATACCCTCAGGTATAATATAATCAAATAAAACAGAATAGAATAAAACTAATCAAAAGAAAACAGTGAAAGCAATACAGGACTTCAAACAAGACTGTAGGAATACAACAGAGGCTACCATGATGCATCTTATCTTCAAAGCTGCTTATGCCATCACACATAACAAAATCAAACAAAGCAAAATAGAATAAAATCAATCAAAATAAAACAAGTAAAACAGTAAAGGCTTTGGAACAAGATAATAGGAAAATCAATAATGGCTGCTGTAATCCATTTTGTTATTTTTGCAATAGCTGTCCATGCCATCAAATATAATAAAATCAAACATAACTAAACAGTAAAACCAAGCTAAACAGAACCATGAGAACAATATAGGACTTCAAAACAGAGTAATAGATTAACAATGGCCACTGCCTTCCCCCTGTAGACATCTCTTCCCCTTTCATCTTCACAACCTCTATTTTGTATTTTTGATCCCACCAATTTTCCCAGTTTCTTGTATTAGGGAGACCATACGATGTTCACCCATGTGACTGTGAACCCTTTCACCCATGAACATGCTCTCAAGTTGTATCCATTTACCTACAGGAGTCTCAAGGTTATCTTTCTTTATAGCTGAGTAGCTTTCCATTATATAGAAATGCCATATCTTTCCTTTCCATTCTGCAGCTGATGGACAAGCTACCCCTACTGTTTTTTTCTGGTTCCCTGTCACATGGAGCATTGTTTTCTCTCCTTTGACTTTTAATCTGTGAATTCCCTTTTGAGTTAAATGTGTTTGTTGGATAAAACATATTGATGGATCTTGTCTCTTGATTCAGTCTACCTGTGCTTCTTTTTATTGGTGAATTGAAGCCATCTACATTAATGGTTATGGCCAATGTGCACTGACTCATCTCTGCCATGCTATTTTCCTGCCTTTGGCTGTGTACTTTTACCCTCCATTCTGCTGTCTGTCCCGCTTGGTGATCCCCCTCTGCTGCTGTTCCTGGAACCATGGTCTTTTTTTATCTCTTTCTAAAATGTCCTTCAGTATTCTTTGTAGGGTTGGTTTGGCAGTCATGAATTCCTTCAGTTGTTCTTTGTCATGGAAGTTTCTTGTTTCTCCATTAATTTTGAAAGATAGTTTTGCAGGGTGCATCAATCTGGGTTGGAAGTTGTTTTCTTTCAGGACTTGAAATATTTCACTCCAAGCAGTGTCTCCCTTTGTCTGCTGGAATGCATGTGGAACAGGGCTTTCCTCTGCCTTCCCTCTGAGCTCCCATTTCAATTTCATTAAAGAGTTTGAGGAGTGTTGGCATTAAGTCTTTCTTGAATTTCTTGCAGAATTCAGCTGTGAATCCATCAGGACCTGTACTCTTCTTGGTTGGTAAGGTTCTAATTACACTTTCAATTTCATTAACTGAAATTGGGTTGTTCAGTGGTTTTACATCTTCTTGATCCAACTTTGGTAATTCATGTTTCTAAAAATCTGTCCATTTCTTCTGTGTTATCAAACCTATGAGAGTAAAGATTTTTGAAGTAGGTATTGATGGTCTTCTGTATTTCCTCAGGGTCTGTAATGATTTCACCCTTTTCATTCTTTATTGTGTGGATTTGAGTTTTTTCTTTCCTTTTTAAAATAAGATTGACTAGGGGCTTATCAATTTTATTTATTCTTTCAAAAAACCAACTCTTTGATTCATTGATTCTTTGTATTGTTTTCTTAGTCTCAGTTGCATTAATTTCTTCTCTGATCTTTATAATTTCCTCCCTTCTTTTGGCTTTGGGTTTGACTTGCTCTTCTTTTTCTAGAGGTTTGAGGTGTAGCATCAGATTGTTTATTTGTGTTTGTTCCATTTTCCTGATGTGGGCATTCACTGCAATAAATTTCCCTCTGAGGACTGCTTTCATTGCATCCCACAGGTTCTGGTAGGTTGTATTTGTATTTTCATTTGCTTGTAGATACTGTTTAATTTCTTCTTTTTATTTTTAATTTTTTTAATTTTTTATTTTTATTTTTTTGCAGCACCAGGGATTGAACTCATGAGCTTGCGCTTGCCAGGCAGGTGCTTATGCCACTGAGCTAAATCCCCAGCCCTTGTCTTTTTGAGACAGGGTCTCACTGTGCTGTTCAGGCTGGCCTTGAGCTCACTTTGTAGCCCAGGTTAGTTTCAAACTCACAGCAATTCTCCTGTCTCAGCCTTCTGAGTGCTGGGATTGCAGGCATGAGCCGCCATACCCAGCTTAATTTCTTCTTTAATTTTCTCTGTGACCCACTGATTGTTCAGGAGTGTATCATTTAATTTTCACGTGTTTACAGAGTTTTTGCAGTTTCTCTTGTCATTAATTTCTAGTTTGATGGCACTATGATCAGATAGTATGCATGGGATAATTTTGATTCCTTTGCATTTACTTAAGCATGTTCTATGAACTAATATATGGTCAATTCTAGAGAATGTCCCATGTGAACCTGAGAAGAATGTATATTCTGATGTTGTTGGGTGGAAAACTGTACACGTCTACCAGGTTCATTTGTTCACAAGTTTGATTCAGTTCTGTTATTTCCTTGCTGATTTTCTGTCTAGTTGATCTGTCTCTGTGTCAAGGGTGTGTTAAGATCTCCCATTATAATTGTGTTATTGCTTATTTGAGTTTTAATTTCTATTAATATTTGCTTTATATAGTTGGGTACTCACATAGTTGATGCATCTATATTTAAGATTGCTATTTTTTCCTCTTGGAGTTTTCCCCTAACCAGTATGTAGTGACCTTCTTTATCTCTTTTGACCATTCTTGGTTTGAAGTTCACATCATCTGTGAACAGCATAGCTACCCCTGCTTTTTATTTTTTTGGGTTCTTGTTGCATGGAGTATTGTTTTCCATCCTTTGACTTTCAGTCTATGAATTTCCTTTTGGGTTAGATGGGTTTCTTGTAGACAGCATATGGTTGGATGTTGTTTCTTGATCCATTCTGCCAGTCTATTTCTTTTGATTGGTGAATTGAGGCCATTTATATTAATGTTTATAACTGATATATACTGGCTTATTCTTGTCATGTTATCTTTCTGTGGTGGTTTCTTTACCTTTTCCCTCTACTTAATTGTTTGCCCTGCTTTTTTTTCTGTTGATCTTCTTGAAGTCATAGCTATTTTCATGTCTATCTAGAGTATCTTTCAATATTCTTTGCAGGGTTGGTTTGGTGATCATGAAGTTCTTTAGCTTCTCTTTGTCATGGAAGTATCTTATTTCTCCACTGATTTTGAAGGGTAGTTTTGCAGGGTACATCAGTCTGGATTGTTTTCCTTTAGGACTTGAAATACTTCACTCCATGCTTCTTGACTTCATTGTTTGTGTTGAGAAGTCTGCTGTGATTCTGATGGGCTTTCCTTTATAGGTGATTTGCTTATTTCCTCTAACAGCTTTTAATATTCTGTTCTTATGTTGAATTTCTGACATGTTGATTATTATATGTCTGGGTGTTGATTTATTTTGGTTATGGCTAATTAGAGTTCTATATGCCTCACTTATCTGTATGTCAGTTTCCTTTCCCATGTTTGGGAAATTTTGAGCTATTACTTCTTTAAATAGTGTTTTTATATCATTTGTGTTTTCTCCTTCTTTTTCATTTATACCTGTCAGTCTTATCTTGTTTTTCTTTGTATCATCTTGCAACTGTTGAATTGTTATTTCCTGATTCCTTGTTATTTTTAAAAGATGTTTCCTTTCTTCCTCACTAGCTGCAATCATGTCTTTGAGGTCTGAAAGTCTATCTTCACATTCACTGAGGCAGCTTTGCCAGGTTTCTGTGGCATTCTTGATTTTCTGGATATCTCTTTGAATCTGTTTCATGCATTCTAATTCTTTCTTGTATTGTTCATTCAGGGTTTCCATCCTTTTGTAGTGCTCCTCTATTTTTTTTTAACTATATCTGCTTTAGATATGTTTAGTGTTTCTTTCATTATGCTTATCATTTCTTGTTTTACCTGGGAGATTATTTCTAATCTGAGTTCCTTTGTGGCTTCATGGAGTTATTTCTTTACTTCAGTTGCTATCATTTTAGAAGTTTCAGGTGTATGGCTTATACTTTCTATGACCATGTCTCTTAGGCTTGTTTGGGATGAACTGGAGGTATGAGACTGCATTTTGCTCTTTCATTTTGTCATTTTCCTGTATTCCCCTGTGGTAGGGGAATGCAAAGTCTCAGTTGTTTCCTGGGTTGAGGATGGCTGTCTGTACTGCGGGGAATTTCATCAGTTGAGATGGGGTGTTAGGCAGGCCTTACCCAATATGGAAGGGTACTTAAAGGCACCCTAAGGGGTAGTATGCCAGATGGACTTTCAGCACAGCACACTTTGTATGCCAAGGCTCTCTGGCTGTTTGAGGATGCAGGGCAGAGCCCCGCAAGGTACCCTGCAAGGTTACGAGGCTCCAAGGCTAGGTGAAATTCACAGTGCATGCCTTCAGCTCCAGCCAGGCCTACCACTACTGCTGCTCCGCTGCTCCAGGGAGGCTGGGTGGAGCCCAGGCAGGACCCCAGGGACACTCCAAACGTCCTGGGCTGATGGCAGAATTGGCGCGGCTCCCTACCAGGCTGCTTAAGAGGTCCCAAGCTGCATGGCTAGGTGAAATTTTGCTGTGTGTGCCTTCAGCCCACACCAGGCCCAGAGCTGCTCCATGTGTTTTCAAAGTGCCTTTGCCACACCTCTCTGTCTGCTCCCTTCAGACTGTGGTTACCATTCGAGTTAAAGTGTGTCCTTTTTCTGTTGGTAAATGGGAAATTCACTTAGCCTTCTGGCCTCTAGTGGATGTAGGCCACAGGGCAGGGATTCAAGTGTTGGACTTAATGTCAACATTCATGGAATCTGGTTGCTCCTGTCTCTAGCTGGATGTTGTCTTTGTCCAGGATTAGGTTGGTGAGTTGGTCCTCACCTCTGCTGCCTTATACCGAGGGAATGCAAGAGCAGGCTTAGAGTAGGTAGATAGTTGCACCCTTGCAGTGGATTTGTTCCCTTGCCCACCAACAAGAGTAAAGCCCATACAAATGGGAAAATGAGTTTACCCACAATTCAACAAAATTGGGA
The DNA here is from genome assembly GCA_004365215.1 of Cuniculus paca. Classification (NCBI taxonomy): domain Eukaryota; kingdom Metazoa; phylum Chordata; class Mammalia; order Rodentia; family Cuniculidae; genus Cuniculus; species Cuniculus paca. The sequence goes on along the minus strand of RJWT010039569.1, from coordinate 3,672 downwards.
GGACAGCTCGTCACCTCTCTGTGCCTTGAAGGTCCTGTGTATAGGAGGGTAAGATATAAGCCAGGAACGCTGGATAAAAGTGAGACTCAGCTAAGCTTTGTGCAGCCCCTTAGGGGGCCTAAAAAAAAGCTGGAAATCTGAAATCTGGTTCCTTGAAACTTGCTTAGTACCAGGGCTGGGTGTGTGTGTGTGTGTATGTGTGTGTGTAAGTTTCAGTATGATGAAGCTAGAAAAAATAATTTTGAAAGGCCCATTTTGACCTCTTGGTCACAACATGAGACACTGTTTAGACTATGGAAGGCAGAAGGTAGCCAGCAGAGGTGGGTCAAGGGCTGGAGCAGGTGGGGGGGGACTCAGGGCCCAGGGCAAGGAGGCAGCGCTGCCTCTAAGCCAGTCAAAGCTGGACTGTAGCCAGGACAGTCATGGAAGACTTACATGTCTTCAAAGAGGGCAGCAAAGAAGGTGTGGGACAATGGCTATGCCTTTGCTCATCTGGACACACCTAGGTATGGACTCTCCAAGGCACTGGCTACTGGAATGGAGAGCATGAGTTTGTGATGGGGCTGCCCATGGGCTGTATCCTCAGGGGCCAGGGTGGCAGAAAGCCACAGGTGAGCACACTGGCAGGTGAGCAGAGTATCCAGAGTCCTGAGCTCTGGGGTATAATTTGCATGATGGGGTTACAGCTATGGCTCATCAGCTCCTCTCTGAACTCCTGGCTCCTTGAGGGCAGAGAATGGCCTTGTCATCCTCCCTTCTCAGGATGTAGTACAGGCCTAGCCCCCAAAGGAGGTTAGGTCTGGCCCCTGAGGTTTCCTCCAGCTTCAGGCCTACTGCCTTTGTCAAGCCAGTCTACCTCCCTGATCTATCCTTTAACAGCTCTGCAGAGGTCAACTCCTCTGAGAAACCTTCCCAAACTTCTTCCTCCACCCAGGAAAAACATGTCCCTGTGCATATGTCTATCCTGCCTCTGCCAGTGTCTCACAACTCAGTCTCCCTTCTAGGCCCTAGACTTCTTTCTTCAGGCAGGTGCCCAGCCTGACATTTCTTCAGAGCCTCAGCTCCAGGGCACAGTTGCACTTAGTAACTGAGCAACAGGGGCAAACCTGGGGTTCCAACCTTCTGACTCACCAGGCTGTTATCAGCAAGCCTGGATTCTGTATCAGGGCTCCTTCCATACTTTACCTGTTCTGCAAGTATCAGTCCCCTGTTCATTATCAGAGGAAAAACTGAGGCAGGTACAGTGTGAAGAGTCGAGTCCCAGGGCTCTGTAGTAACATGGCTGACACTGGAATCTGAGTCCCTGACTCCTGGTGACCTGGTTCACTGCCTCCTCCAGTTTGGGCATAGGGTGTGAGGGAGGCCAGAGGCTGGGCCTTCTTTTGTTCCAGGTGCTCCAAGTTGGGCAGCCTCTGATGAGCAGAAAAGTCCCACAGAAACCTGGAACTCAGAACTGAGCTTCCCTGGAGAGTGGTGCTGGCAGAGCCCTCTATGGGAACTCAAGGAGGTTGGACAGGTGGGGCTGGGGAGTGGTGTCCTGACCAAAGTATTTGGGTAGAGCACCGTGGAGATGACAGTAGTGCATCCCCCTAGGTCACTGAGGGGACTCCTTGAGTTAAAATGCATGAGAGCACTCTGAATCAGGGCGCCTGCCTCTGCCAGGATCTGACATTGCTCAAATCAGTGACAGTGGCAGGGCTGGGGCAAAGCAGCACTCTGCCTACTGTGCTCTGTTCCTGCCTCAGTCTGGTCTCCTGTTCTACTTTCTAGGAATTCTTCCTGGATGACCTACTGACCAACATTATGGCGTACTGGATGACAGGGGCCATAATCTCCTCCATGGGCTACTACAAGGAGAACCTGAACCAAGGTCTGAAAACTAGAGCATCAGCGGTAAGTCTGACCAGTAGGCATGGGGCAGCTGGGCCTGTAACTCAGGCAAGGGAGTGAGGGAATCTGAGGTTTTCCAGGTCCCCTGGGAGATCCTGAGGGTAAGGGAGCTATTGTGGGCACTATAGGATACCCAAGGTCCTTGTCAGAAAAGGGAGCTTCAATTAAGGCATGGGTGGGAGGCCATGGCAGCCCTGCTCTGCCCCTTTCTAAATAGCTACATGTGACCCTCAGACCCCTCCACTGATCCTGTGTCCTCCTAGGGTGAAGGTCTCCATGCCCACTGGCTTTACCACCTTCCCATGAGTTTCTGTCCCTTCCTTAGAGGTGGGTGAGGGCCAAATACCCTAAGCTCCTCTCCTACTCCTACACAGCCAGTGGGGGCCACCTCCTTGCCCAGGAGAAGCCTGAGCTGCTGGCCCAAGACATCCACAAGTTCACGATGCTGGTGGAGAGACAGCAACTGGTGGGATGAACCATGGTCTCCCCAGCCACCATTCCCTTCTGCCTGCTCTTAGGACCACTACCTCTAAACCCCAACTCTAAGCCCTGGAGAACAAGGATGGCCCCAGGCCCTTGTAAAGCCACATGCTTGGATGGTAAGTAATTTCACTTCTCAGAGTCACTGAAACAAAATGACAGAGGGTACCCTGAGCCACCCACATGGGGTTTCCCTTCCAGGGGACAGTTGTTTTTGCTGGGATCCTGCCAGGCTAGGGGAGCCCAAGGGGAAGTGGCACAAATGTCACCTCCCTTTCCCAGCTTTGAGCAGCTACAGCTGGGACACTGGAGGGAGCTGGGGTCATGCATGCGGGGCACTGGGCACAGGGCACTGCCATGCAGGGATATGTAGTCTGGGTGGACCATGGAGCCATGGAAAGGCACTGTCCCCTTCCTGCCCCAGAACAAGCCCTGGAGGCTTCAGGGAGGAGCCTTATGGACTAAAGCCCACAGCTGTGTGGGAGGCAGAGCCCAGGGTGGGAAGAGGTTGCCCACCTTCCTACTAGGCTGCACTCTTCCCAACCCCGCCAGTTATGGGTATCCCACATGCTTGCCCATTGGCCTTTCCCAAAGGCACTTTATTAATGGTCTTCATAGACCGTGCCTATAGCAGGGTAACATGGGTGCCACCACAGAAACCCTAGGAAGACAGGACACAGGCTTGGTGCTAATCCTTGCTGTGGGCAGACACCTGGTCTTTTCCTTGTCACATTGCTCCCCATGGTGAACACCATTTTCAGGGCCAGTCTTGGAGACAACTTCCAACACATGATCTTGGCTACAGACTCTTGGGACTGTCCCAGTGGTAGAGCTGGAGGTAGGAGTTCATGGGGGGCGGTGTTCAATTCCACCATGGGTCCACTGTCAGGCTGGTCCCTCTCTGGGACCCAGCGAGCTCTACTCTGCAGGTATTTCCTTCACAGATATTTCCTTCATGGTGGTAGAAGAAATTACATTTTCCTCTGGGATATGGGCTATGTCTTGGTTGGGAAGCTTCCCACTGATACCACTGGTGGAGCCATAAGTCTGCTGGTGCTGCAGGATCAAGGCTGTCCTCTCCGAAGCCAGACTACTCAGGATCCGGGGCACATAGAGCTGCAAGCAAATGGGAGTTAGTGCTACTCAAAACATGCCACCTGCAGAACCTCCAGAAAGCCCGGGCAAAACAGAAAACACACCACACTCCGGTCCTAGTTCTTGTGATCATACAGAAGGCAGCACAACAGAGAAGCTTCCTCCAATTCCCAGCACAGGACTTTAGAATCTCTCACTTTACAAGGG
>RJWT010039568.1:0-12649 GCA_004365215.1 Cuniculus paca | reverse complement strand
ATTCTGCAATTAATGGTCAGGCTACCCTATTTTTTTTTTCTGGTTTCCTGTCACATAGGGCATTGTTCTCTCTCCTTTGACTTTCAGACTATGAATTTTCTTTCTTCCTAAATGTGTTTCTCACATAGAGCATATTGATGGATCCTGTCTCCTGAACCACTATGCCTCTGTTTCTATTGGTGCCTTGAGGCTCTCTTGCCATGCTATTTTCCTGCCATTGGCTTCCTATTTTTCCTCTCCATTCAATTGACTGGCCCCACTTGATGGTCCCCCTCTGACATTGTTCCTGAGATCATGGTCCTTTTTCTCTCTCTCTAAAATGTCCTTTAGTATTCTTTGTAGGGCTGGTTTGGTGGTCATGAATTCCTTGAGTTGTTCTTGTCATGGAAGTATCTTGTTTCTCCATTAATTTTGAAGGAAAGTTTTGCAGGATACATCAGTCTGGGTTGGAAGTTGTTTTCTTTCAGGACTTGCATTACTTCACTCCAGCCTCTTCTTGACGTGATGGTTTGTGTTGAGAAGTCTGCTGTGATTTTGATGGGTTTTCCTTTATAGGTGATCTGTTTCTTTTCTCTAACAGCTTTTAATATTCTGTTCTTGAGTTGAATTTTGGGGATCTTGATTATTATATGTCTGGGTGTAGATTTGTTTTGGTTATGGCTAGCTCGAGTTCTATAGGCCTCACTTATTTGAATGTCATATTCTTTTTTTATGCTTGGGAAGTTTTTGTGAATTATATCTGTAAAGAAGGTCCTGATGTCATTTGTCTTGACACCTGCTTCTTCACTCACATTTGTAATTCTTAAATGATGCTTCTTTGAGTAGTCCACCAGCTGTTGAATTGTTACTTCCTGAGACCTTGTTATTTTTAAGAGATCTTTCCTTTCACAATCACAGGCTGCAAACCTGTCTCCAAGCTTTGAAAGTCTGTCTTCAGTTTCTTTCAAGTCATCTTGCCAGCTTTCAAATGAGTTTTTAATTTTCTGTATATCTCTGAATCTGTTTCATACATTCTAAATCTCTTATGCTGTTCATTCATGGTTTCCCTCATTTTCCTATGCTCCTCTATTTTTTTATCTGTGTCTTCTTTAGAAATGCTTAGTATTTTTTTTATTATGGTTTTCATTTCTTCTTTTACCTGGGATAGAATTTCTGTTCTAATTTCTCTTATAGCTTCATGAAGTTGTTTCTTGACTTCAGTTGACATCACTTCAGTCATTTCAGGTGTGCAATTCTCAATCTCCATGTTTTCCTCTTGTGGAATTGCACTGCTTGGGTTGGATGCCAGAGATTGCCCTCTCCCTCTTTGTCTTGGCATATTCCTGATTTCTTCCACACACCTGAGTAGTGTGGTCCCAGGCACCCCGGGACTGGCCACAACTTCTCTGAAGCTAGACTGTCTTTTCTGTCCAGTGCTGGCTATGTACATCTGACATTGGGTGGCCATATCTCTGCACTGAGCTGGGTCCCACGCCACCTGGGGTTTGCATGGGAGCAGACCTGGTAAGGCCCTGTGAATCTAAGCTGTTTAGGAACCTACACGATGTTGCCTGAAAAGCATACGGGAGCAGATCTCAGTCCAATCAGCGTCTGCAGGTCCACCCACAACCTGGCACTGCCAGCAGAAGTGGTTAGCAGCCTTGGCCCTGGGGGTAACCTGCCCGACTCCATGATGGTGCCCAGCCAATCACTCTCTCTCATGGTGCAGGGGGTTGGAATTCCAAGCACTCACCAGCAGCCAGCGCAGATCTCTGTGTCTGCCACTCTCCTTCACCCACGCTCCTCTCCACAGAGACCTCTGGGGTTGACCGCAGCTGCAATCATGACCGCAACTGCGACTATGCATCTCCAGGCTCAGCAGCTCTTCTGGCAGGGTGAATCCCCCTCCAGGCTAAGGTGCTGCCAGCCACCACCTTCTTCTTCATTTAAATTCTTTTTATTCTCTTTGTGGACTTCAATTCATAATTTAGATTCTTCTTGGGTCCAGGGGACCCAGTTCCTTCCTTCTTGTCCTCTCCATGATATTATATTCCAGCATCTGAACTGTTTCTCTCAGAGAGACTGTTTACTCTGCTGCTTACTGTTCCACCATCTTTAGCTCCTCCCCTGGGCCACTGTTAAATTTGGCAGCTTCCTTCTTTTTGCTTGCTTTCTTCTCACCCTGGTCAGAGGACATAATGATGCACCTTGGGGAGAAGTGACTGTTCTTTCAGGGAATTGGACCTCGCCTCATTACCTCAAAACCAAAACCAAACCAAACCAAAACAAAACAAAACAAAGCAAAACACTTTTATGGAAGAAAGTGAACATCATGAATGGCTTCTGTGACAAGCATTGGTAAATGTTCCTTTATTTTAAATAGTTTACACATGTAAAATGTGTTAATTTTTCACATAAACAGAGTCTGTTAACTAGGAGACCACCTAGAGATTATCTAGTCTAGCACTTTCAAACCTGTTTTTTCAGCGAGACCAAAGGTTTCCATGGCAGTGCCCTAGGGGCCTTCTTGTTGCTGGGGGAAGGAGCAGAAGAGTCAGAGGAGAAGAACTGGGGAAAGAAGCAATGAAAACTCTCAGCCCCAGTCCTATTATACCAACACAATTCAACCAGGGTGGTTCCCTCCTTTTTCTGTTTTGCATAATGGGTTTTGATACACAGTTTCACTACAAGTGTTCACACAATTTTTTAAAAATATTTCAAACTCAATAACTAAAACAAACAAACAATGAGATCATGGGCAAAGGTCCTGAATTGGTATTTTTCCAAAGAAGATACATGAATGGTTATTACACACCTGAAAAGATGCTCAGTATCACTGAGCACTAGGGAAGTACAAATCAAGAACCATAATGAGATATGCCTGACACACATTAGATTGTTCGCCATTAAAAAAAATCTATAAAATGACAGGGTCCATAAGGCTATGGAACAACTGGAACACTGTGAACTATTGTTGCGAATGTAAAATGGTATGGCCACTAGAGAAAATCGAATGATGGTTCCTCAATAAATTAAAACTAGATCTACCATATAATCCAGCAATTCTACTGGATATTACAAGAAAAATGGAAAGCAAAGACTGAAAGAGATATTTGTGCATTCATATCCTAGTAGCATCATTCACAATACTTTACAGGTAGAAGCAACTCAAGGGCCCCCAAAATATGGCTGAGTGAATTGTTAGGGTATTCTGGCACAATAGAGAAGCACAAAAAAGGAAAAAGGGGAAAACGCCTTTTACCGAGGACTCGGGGAGGAGCATACAACTCGCATGGTTGAGCAATCTCCTCCACCACATAAGGAGGAGGCGGGGGATTATATGACCTCTGACCAGAAGCGGGGCTTGGGGTGGGCATTGATGACATGCAAGAAACTGATTGGAATCCTCTTCGTGCAATCTGGAAAGCAAAGAGAAAGTTGTAATCGGGGCTGAAGGGAAGAGAGGGGGTAGTGGTCAGGGTGGAACATCACCATAATGTCCAGTAATTTACACTAGGACAGAAACCTCTCATGAATAAAATGTGATATGTATATTATTTTATTGTGTGTTCTTTTATTGTGTATTACTTACCTTGAAAAAAAAGGAAATTCAGGGACATGCTATATAATATGGATAAACCTGAAAACTAAACATAGTGAGCCAGATACAAAAAGACAAATCCTGTGTAACTCCACTTGCATGAGGTCTGTAAAACAATTGACTTCATAGAGTCACGGAAAGTATACGGTGGTTTTCAAGGGCTGGGAGAATAGAAATGAAGTATTGGTGTATAATAGGCTCAGATTTAGTTATAGAAGATAATACATGTTCTAGAGATAGATGGTGATGATAATTGTACAACAAGAATGATCTTAATAAAAAATAACATTATTTTTGAGACAGGGTCCTATGATGTAGTTCAGGCTAGTCTTGAACTTACTATGTAGCCCAGGCTGGCCTCCAACTCATGGCAATTCTCCTGCCTCAGCCTCCTATGCACTGGGATTATAGGCAAGTGCCAACAAGCCCAACTTCCAATAACACTTAAAGACACTTAAATATATGTAAGTTCAACACTTAACAATGTTAAAAAACTAAATTTTCTTTTTATTTTCCTATTTTTATTTTTTGTTAATACATGTTTGCAGTACATAATGATTACATCCCTCATGTGGAGAATGATTACATCCCTCATGAGGAATTGGCACAGGTACGATGTTATTTCAAGTTCAAATGGGTCTCTGTTCAGAAAGTCCTTGTCTTCAACTATGTCTTCAAGAGTTTTATCTATTTATCTTCCAGTAGTTTGAGTTTCTATTTTAAGATTTAGACCTTTGATATATTTTGACACAATGAGATAAATGGGTCTAACAGGTGAACTGTTAGTTTTCTCAGTAACATGCATTTCAGAGACTGTCTTTCCTACAGTGTTTTTGGCCCCTTTGTCAGGGGTCAGATAGATAACTGTGCCTGGGTTTATTTCATCCTGTCTTCTGTTCCTTTGATCCACATGTCTGTTCATGTCTGTTTTTGTGCCAGTACAATGCTGTTCTTCTTTTTCTTAGGTATGTTAATGGTATTTGGATGGGAATTGCATTAAATCTGTATAATAATTTTGGGAGAATGGCCATTTTCACAATGTTTGCTCTTCCTGTCCATGAGCATGGAATGTCTTTCCATTTTGTGAGATCCTCTTCGATTTCTTTTTTCAGAGTACTGTAATTTTCATTGAATAGATCTTTTGCTTCCTTTGTTAGGTTGATTCCTAAGTATTTCATTTTTTTGGATGCTATTGTAAAGGGTGTGATTTCTCTTATTTCTCTCTCAGTGCATTTGTTGTTTGTGTACAGGAATGTGACTGATTTCTGAGTATTGACTTTGTATCCAGCTACATTACTGAATTTGGTTATGACATCCAGAAGTCTTTCCATGGAGTTTTGTGGGTCTTTTATGTGGAGTATCATGTCATCTTCAAATAGTGGTAATTTAACTTCTTCCTTTCCTATCCTTATTCCTTTTATTTCTGTCTCTTGTCTAATTGCTCTGGCTAATGTTTCCAGCACTACATTGAATAGGAGTGGTGATAATGGACATCCTTGTCTTGTTCCTGATTTTAGAGTGAAAGCTTTCAGGTTTTGACCATTTAATGTGATACTGGCTGTTGGTTTGTCATAGATGGCTTTTATCAGATTGAGGTAAAGGCCATCTATTCCAATTTTCTGTAGGGTTCTTATCATGAAAGACTGTTGGACTTTATCAAAAGCTTTTTCTGCATCTATTGAAATGACCATGTGATTCTTATTTTTGGCTCTATTGATACGGTGTATTACATTTATTGATTTGCATATGTTGAACCATCCTTGCATTCCTGGGATGAATCCCACTTGGTTGTGGTGTATAATCTTGATGATTTGCTGCATTCTGTTTGCCAGTATTTTATTGAGGATTTTTGCGTTGATGTTCATTAGGGAGATTGGCCTGTAGTTCTCTTTTTTGGTTGGGTCTTTGTCTGACTTTGGTATTAGGGTAATACTTGCTTCCAGGAATGATTTAGGGAGACTTCCTTCCCTTTCAATTTCATTAAAGAGTTTGAGGAGTGTTGGCATTAAGTCTTCCTTGAATTTCTTGTAGAGTTCAGCTGTGAATCCATCAGGACCTGGACTTTTCTTGGTTGGTAAGGTTCTAACTACATTTTCAATGTCATTAACTGAAATTGGGTTATTCAGTAGTTTTGCCTCTTCTTGATCCAGTTTTGGTAATTGATATTTTTCTAGAAATCTGTCCATTTCTTCAGCATGATCGTACCTATGAGACTAAAGATTTTCAAAGTAGGTATTGATGATCTTCTGTATTTCCACAGGGTCTATAGTGATTTCACTCTTTTCATTCCTTATTCCATGGATTTGAGGTTTTTTTTTCCTTTTTTTAATAAGGTTGGCTACGGACTTATCAGTTTTATTTATTCTTTTAAAGAACCAGCTCTTTGATTCATTGATTCTTTGTATTGTTTTCTTAGTCTCAATTGTATTAACTTCTGCTCTGATCTTTATAATTTCCTCCCTTCTTTTGGCTTTGGGTTGGGCTTGCTCTTCTTTTTCTAGGTGTTTGAGGTGTAACATCAGATTGTTTATTTGTGTTCATTCCATTTTCTGGATGTGGGAATTCACCACAGTAAATTTCCCTCTGAGGACTGACTTCATTGCATCCCACAGATTCCAGTAAGTTGTATTTGTATTTTCATTTGCTTGTAGATATTGTTTAATTTCTTCTTTAATTTCCTCTGTGACCCACTGATTGTTCAGAAGTGTATAATTTAATTTCCATGTGTTTACGGAGTTTTTGCAGTTTCTTTTGTCATTAACTTATAGTTTCATGGCACTGTAATCAGATAATATGCATTGGACAATTTTGATTCTTTTGCATTTACTTAAGCATGTTCTATGGGCTAGTATATTGTCTATTTTAGGGAATTTACCATGTGAAGCTGAGAAGAATGTATACTCTGATGTTGTTGGGTGGAAAACTCTGTAGATGTCTACTAGGTCTATTTGTTCACAGGTTTGATTCAGTTCTGTTATTTCTTTGCTGATTTTCTGTCTAGTTGATCTGTCTCTTTGTGTCAAGGGTGTGTTAAAGTCTCCTGTTATAATGGTGTTATTGCTTATTTGATTTTTCATTTCTATTAATCTTTGTTTTATATAGTTGGGTGCTGCCATATTTGGTGCATATATATTTAAGATTGTTATTTCTTTCCCTTGGAGTTTTCCCTTAACCAGTATATGGGGACCTTCTTTATCTCTTTTTACCATTATTTGTTTGAAGTTCACATCGTCTGTGAACAGAATGGCTACCCCTGCTTTTTTGTGGGTTCCTGTTGCATGGAGTATTGTTTTCAATCCTTTCACTTTGAGTCTATGAATTTCCTTTTGGGTTAGATGGGTTTCTTGTAGACGGCATATGGTTGGATGTTATTTCTTGATCCATTCTGCCAGTCTGTTTCTTTTGATTGGTGAATTGAGGCCATTTATATTAATGGTTATATCTGATATATACTGGCTTGTTTTCGTTATGTTATTTTTCTGCAGTAGTTTCTTTCCCTTTTCCCTCTACTTAATTGTTTGCCCTGCTTGGTTGATGTTTTTGATGTCATAGCTATTTTCATGTGTATCTAGAGTATCTTTCAGTATTCTTTGCAGGGTTGGTTTGGTGGTCATGAAGTTTTTCAGCTGCTCTTTGTCATGGAAGTATCTTATTCCTCCATCAGTTTTGAAGGATAGTTTTGCAGGGTACATGAGTCTGGGTTGGAAGTTGTTTTCCTTTAGGACTTGAAATACTTCACTCCATGCTCTTCTTGACTTCATTGTTTGTGTTGAGAAATCTGCTGTGATTCTGATGGGCTTTCCTTTAGAGGTGATTTGCTTCTTTTCTCTCACAGCTTTTAATATTCTGTTCTTACACTGAATTTCCAGAATGCTGATAATTATATATCTGGGTGTTTATTTTGGTTATGGGTAGTTGGATTTCTATATGCTTCATTTATCTGTATGTCAGTTTCCTTTCCCATGTTTGGGAAATTTTGAGCTATGACTTCTTTAAATAGTGATTTTATATCATTTGTGTTTTCTCCTTCTTTTTCCTTTACACTTATTAGTCTTATATTGTTTTTCTTTGTGTCATCTTGCAACTGCTAAATCGCTATTTCCTGATTCCTTGTTATTGTTAAAAGATGTTTCCTTTCTTCCTCACTAGCTGCCATCATGTCTTTGAGGTCTGAAATTCTATTTTCACATTCATTGAGGCGGCTTTGCCAGCTTTCAATGGCCTTCTTGATTTCCTGGATATCTCTTTGAATCTGATTCATGCATTCTAATTCTTTCTTGTATTCTTCATTCAAGGTTTCCATCTTTTTGCAGTGTTCCTCTATTTTTCCAACTATATCTTCTTTAGATGTGCTTAGCATTTCTTTCATTACATTTATCGTCTCTTGTTTTACCTGGGAAATCATTTCTAACCTCAGTTCCTTTAAAATTTCATAGAGTTGTTTCTTTACTTCAATTGCTATCATTTGAGAAGTTTCAGGTGTGTGGCTCATATTTTCTTCTGTGTCCGTGTCTCTTTGGCTTGTTTGGGAAGGACTGGAGGTGCAAGATTGCATTTTGCTCTTTCATTTTGTCATTTTCCTGTATTCCGCTGTAGGAAGTGAATCCAACGTGCACAGTTGAGGTGCCAAGGCTAGGTGATACTCAAAATGCACACCTTCAGCTTCAGCCAAGATTACCACTGCGGCTGTTCTTTTGCTGTGCGGTGTCTGGGCGGACCCCAGGCAGGATGCCAGGGAAGTTCCAAACTTCCCCGGCCAATGGGGGAGGGGCGCCGACTCCTACCTGTCTGTTGGCAAGGTCCCAAGCTGCACAGCTAGGTGAAATTCATCATGCGCACCTTCAACTCAGGCTGGGCCCAGAGCAGTAGCTGCTATGCGGCTCCAGGTCAATGGGCGGAGCCCAGGCAGGACCCCAGGGACACTCTGAATGTCCTGGGCTCTTGGTGGGATGGGCACAGGTCCCTACCAGTCTTCTCGCAAGGTCCCAATCTGCACAGCTAGGTGAATGCTTTCAACTCAAGCTGGGCCCAGAGCAGCAGCTGCTCTGCTGCTCCGGGGTGAATTGAATTTGATTTCTTTAGGAGTCTTAATTTGAGTTTTTTGGAGTCTTCTATTTGGACAACCAAATCATCCTTAAGTAATAATAATTTGACTTATTTCTTTTCTATACATGTGTATCACTTTTCTTTCCTTCTTTTGCCTGCTTTCTCTGGCTAATGTTTGGAGCACAGGATAAAAATGATTATAGAAGACACCCTTGTCTTGTTCTTAATTTCAGAGTGTTCAGCTTCTCCCCATTTAATATGATGTTGGCCATTTGTTTGTCATAGGTTACTTTTATCAGGTTGAGACAAAGTCCTTATTTACCTGTTTTTCTCAGGGCTTGTACAAGGTGGATGCTTACTTTTGTCAAAAAAATTTCCCTGCATGTATTGAGATAATCAGGTGATTGTTGTACTTGCTTCTGTTTATGTGCAGTATTACATTTATTGATTTGCATATGTTGTACTATCCTTACATTCCTGGGATTAAACCCACTTCATCATGATTGCATGCTCTTTTTAATGAGTATTGTATTTTGTTTGCCAGTATCTTGTTAAAGATTTTTGCTTCTGTGTTCATTAAAAAGATTGGTCTGTAGTTCTCTTTTTTGGTTGGGCCCTTGTCTAGTTTTGGAATCTGGGTAATGCTAGCCTCCTGGAATAATTTTGGTGGCACTCCCTCTCTTTTTATTTCATTAAAGGGTTTGAGGAGGAATATTGGAATTAAATTTCCCCTGCAGTTCCTATAGAACTCAGTAGTTAATACATCAGGATCTGGGCTTTTCTTAGTTGGTAGGATTTTTATTAAAACTTCAATGTCATTGCATATTATTAGATTAATAAGGATTTTTTTTGTGGTACTGGGAATCAAACTCAAGACCCTGAGCTTGTCAGGCAGGTGCTATGCTGCTGAGCCATATCCTCGGCTAATAAGGACTTTTATATGTTCTTGGTTCAATGTTAGTAATTCATATGTATCTAGCAAACTATCCTTTACTTCTCAGTTCTCCAATTTATTGGAATACAGATTTTTGAACTAGTTACCAGTAATCTTCTGAATTTTGGCATTGTCTGTAGTGATCTTTCCCTTTTTATTTCAAAATTGCATTGATTTGGGACTTTTCAGGGCATTTTTGGTAAGACTGGATAAAAGTTTATCTATTTTGTTTATTCTTTCAAAGAACTAGCTCTGATTCATTGATTATTCCTTGTCTCAATTTCATTAATTATTGGTCTGATATTTATAATTTTCTTCCTTATACTAGATTTGAATTTAGAATTTGTTTTTGTTTTCTAGGACCATGAGATGTATCATTAGGTTATTTATTTGGGCTCCATCTGTTTTTCTGATGTGAGCATTCTCAGCTATAAATTTCCCTTTTAGAACTGCTTTCATTGTATTCCATAAGTACCGGTATGTTGTACTGGCTGGCTTGCTTTATTTATTTATTTATTTATTTATTTATTTATTTATTTATCCATTTATTTATTGAGACAGGATCTCACTGTGAACTACTGGCTGGTCTTGAACTCACTTATGTAGCCCAAGCTGGTCTCAAACTCATGGAAATCCTCCTACCTCAGCCTCTTGAGTGCTGGGATTACAGGTGTGAGCCACCATGCCCAGCTGGCTTTACTTTTGAGTCTAGGAATTGTCTAATTTCTTTCTTGTTTTCTTCTGTGACCCACTGATTATTCAAGAGTATTCATTGATTTTCCATTCATTTGTATAATTTCTGTAGTTTTTGTTCGCCATTGTTTTCTAGTTTTGTTGTGCTATGATCTGGTAAGGTTCATGGGATATATGCAGTTCTTTTGCATTTACTTAAGTGTGTTTTGGCTAGTATGTGACCCATTTTTGGGAAACTACTATGAGCTATTAGAGAAAAGCAATGAATCACTTATTAAAGAGCACTCTGTAGATATCTAGCAAGTTTATTTTTTCAAAAATTTTGTCGATCTCTGATATTTCTTCATTGATTTTTTCTTTTTGTCTAGTTGACCTATTTATGACAGTGAGGTATGGAGGTCCTTGCTATAATTATGGTGATGGTTATCTGATCTTTGATGGCCAGTAGTGTTCATTTTATGAATTCATGTGCACCAGTGTTTGGTGAGTATCTGTTTCTAATTCTATCTCTTCTGGTCGAATCATTCCCTTAACCAATATGTAAGGACATTTGCCTCTAGGCTTAAGCCTATTTTGTCTGAAAACGTGACAGCTACTCCTGCTTTTTTTGGGTCCCCTTTGCATGCAATATTGTTTTCCAACCTTTGAGTTTTAGTGTCTGAATTATTTTCAGTTGAATGCCTTTCTGGTATACAATCTACTATTGGATTTTGTTTCTTGATTCTTTCTGCCAACCTGTATCTTTTGATTTGGTATTGAAGCATTCAAGTTGAGAGTTACTACTGAAAGGTATTGACTTATTCCTGCCTTTGCATTGTTTTCCTGTTGTTTATTTCCTTTTGTGTCTTCTACTTAGCTGATCACCCTGCCTGATGTATTCATTCTATTAGGCTTTTTGGCATTTTTTGCTTCATTGTCTCTCTCTAGGATATTCTTGAGAATTGTTTAGTGTTAGTATGGTGATCATAAATTTCTTTAAGTGTACTTTGTCATGGTATAACCTATTTCTTCATTAATTTTGAATGATAATTGCAGAGCACACCTACCAATCTTGGTTGGAAGCTCTTTTCTTTTCAGGCATGAAGCACTTCACTCTAAGCTCTCCTTACCTTGAAGATTTGAATTGAGAAGTCTGCTATATAAATCTTGGTCTCACCTTTATAAGTGGTTCATTGCTTTTCTATAATAGTTTTTAAGATTTTGTTCTTATGTTTGATTTTTGGTATTTTGACTGTGATGTTTTGTGAAGAGGTCCTTTTCTGATCATGACTATTTTGGGTTCTATATGCCCCATGTGACTGTATGTTAAATTCTTTCCATGTGTTTGGAATGTTTTCTGCTATTCTTTCCACAGAGGAAAGAATAGCAGAAAACATTATAACATTTGTGCTGTCTTCTGGTTTTTCCATGAATGCCAATTAATCTTAGATAAGTCTTTGCATCATCTAGTAGGTAGTAGCTACTAGATCCATTGTAATGTTCTTCTATTATTTTAAGGTATTTTAAAAACTTGTCAGCCAGGCATGGTGGCTCACGCCTGTAATCCCAGCACTTGGGAGGCTGAGACAGGTGGATCATTGTGAGTTCGAGACCAGCCTGGGCTACAAAGTGAGCTCAAGGCCAGCCTGAATGGCATAGTGAGACCCTGTCTCAAAAACACCAGAGCTGGGGATCTAGCTCAGCGGTCTAAGTGCGTGCCTGGCAAGCACAAGGTCGTGAGTTCAATCCCCAGTGCCACAAAAAAAAAAAAAAAAAAAAAAAAAAACTTGTCATCAATATCTAATTCTGACACCCTTCCTTCACATCATTTGCTTCTGCTACCCACACTTGCAGTAGAATTTCTAATCTGCATTTCTGCTTGATATATGTTCATGGGCTTTTTTTTTCTTTTGCTAAGCTAGTCAGTCATTCATGTTTTGTATCATTTTATTTAGATCAGCAGGCTCTTTAATGTCTTTTGTAAACTTGCTTATTGTTTTGTTTATTAGGTCCACTATCTGCTTAGTTATATTTTGTTTGAGTTTGTTAAGCACCTACTTGATGTTGTATTGTTCTTTTTTTTTATTTATTTTGAAAAGAATACAACCAAACAAAACAAAACAAAACAGAGTAAAGTCAATCAAAACAAAGCAATGAACATGGAATATGACTTTGAAACAGTGTAAAAAGAAAAGAAAAAACAAACACACAAACAAACAAAAAAAAAACAAAGCAATAGATAAGGTTTCCATAATGGCTCTTGTTATCTGCAGTATACCTGCCCATACCATCAGGGATAAGTAAAATCAAACAAAATACAACAAACTAAAGCAGTAGAAACAAATCAAAACATAATAAAACAAAACAAACAAATCAGAACAATGTAAGCAATATAGAATTTCAAGATATTAGCAAAA
>RJWT010039567.1:0-12644 GCA_004365215.1 Cuniculus paca | reverse complement strand
TATTTAGAAAACTTGCAAAAAAGAGATTCACAGGGAAATTAATCTTACCACTTCAGTTTTTAAAAATGTTTTAAGATTCTTACAGAGATAACATCGACGGGTCATAGTTTGCATGTAATGTGATTATCCATCCAGTGCACACAATATTTCTCTTGTAACAGCATCTTGTATGTGCTGTTCTAAATCAATAACCTTGGGCACTGCACGTGGTGGTAAGTTTACCAACTCCTTTAGACAGAGAGGAAGAGGAGAATTAAGATATTGCAGTTAGCCATGTGTATTAACTCATCATCTAACATGAAAAAAAGTAATGAGTGAACCCTCACAATGGTGCAGTATAGGGAGCTTTTAATAAGGGAGTTTAATCTCCTTTAGAGCAAAGCCACACTCTCTCTTGGTTGCCCTAGGTTTTTGGCAAGGTTCCCAGAAGCTGCAGTCATTCATGAGCCACCCACTCTGTTCTTAGGAAAATTGTATTGGGATCTTCACACAGTGCAACTAATGCTCTCATTTTGGACGCTTCATCTGTAAAAAATCCCTTCACACATGTATATACACGTGCATGGTACTTAGCTACCACCAAAGAATGGGGAACTACTGGGATTTGAACCTGTAGACGCAGGAAGCACAAGTATTTCAAACGTTACATGCTGACTATAAAATCATTCCCTCTGGCTGATTATTCTGGAATTAAAATGCTGTTTATGTTACACAAGCTTGGAAAATTCCCAAATCAAATAAACTTGTTTAGAAAGGTTGTTCTCCTCTGTTTGGATATGCTGAAGTCACAATTTTATCCCACCTTGATCTCTTTGGCGTTTGTAATGCACTCCATGCTCTCATTCACACAAATTCTGTGTAAGTTGAATAAGATTTTTTTCTATTAGTCAGAGAATGCTAAATGTGACTGCAAAATGCGACGCAGTGCATAAGATATTTTTACTTACTTAAATTCTAGACCTGTAACGTAACTAACTGTATGTTGTATTTTGAAGGGCAAATGTCTTTCATTACTTATTGCATGTTTAATATAATAAGATTTGCGATGATATCTTGAGATGGATAAATCAAAATGGGCTATATATATATTACTTTTTGTCCAAATGTAACATTTTTTCATAGATATGAATACTGTATTTTTACATAAATGGTGACTGTCAATTTCAATAATACAGCTTCCCTATACTTTAGCTCCTTTACTCTATCTTGAAAAGTTAAATATTATGTAAATTTTCTGTTTGAAAATGCACAGATAGAAATCCTAGCAGGTCAGCTGTGGCATATGTGTAAATATGCAAATTCTTTTACACACATGCATATTTACACACCCATACTCACATACATATCTGTCATTAAGCAATTAAGCAGAAAAAGTTAAATGGAATATAACTTCTGCTAACACTACTAATAGGATAAAAGTAAAAGACAGTGTTGATTCTGTTTATTATATGAAATTTTACTCAAAATTTCATTGCAAAAATTAGGTCATTTTAAGCTTAGGAAAATATATTTACAGCAATTAAGCTATTTTAAGTATTGAATTTGTGTAATTCTTGCACAATTTTGACATGCAATTATGAGGGGACCCTTCAGAGTTTGGGATTTGGATGTGGAAAATTCAGATGTCCTAAAATATTTCTCATTGTGAGCACAGTGGCTGTTATATTCTGTCAATCTTACACACATACTTGTAGTTTCTTTGTTAGAAAGACATTTTCTTTGATATTGTCATGTTGTATTTCCTCAGAGCATTTTCTCCCCCACGGCTGAATGTGCTGTTAAAGAATTGACTTCATTAATTCTTACAACATTTCTGTGATTTTTCTTAAAGTGTTGTAGAGAAAGGGCAGGTGGTAAACTTATTAGTAGAGAAACTGAGGTACTTCGATGATTAAGTAACTTGCAGAAGATTTCTAAGTACTTTAAGAAAGGAACCCAATCATTTGCTTGTGGCTTTAGTATTTGATTTGTTCCCAGGCAGCAACACATTTAAGTCAAGAAAACAGTATAAATAAAATATAAGCAAAAATTAGCAAGCTTCATACCTACTTTCTATTGCACTTATTTTTTGTATATATGCATATTATCGGCTTCATTTGCATCTTTCTAGTTTAAACTGAAGATGATCTGCTTTCTCCAGATCTAGCACTTTTTATTGCTGTTTTATTTTTTTGAAACTGGACACTTTAAAGCAACAAGTAAAACAAATCCAATTTGTCCTGACTCGGTTATCCCAAGCAGGGTCAATCTGATACTTTCTGTGGTTTATGATTGGTTGTCAAACAATTAATTAGACCACATGAGTTGAGTTAGAGTATTTCTCTTAAGATATCTCAATTTTATATAAATGTAAAATATAAATGACTTTATATAATCTGATATGTACATATTCTATAAACAATTATGCTAAAAATCTATAAATTCTCATTGAAATTTGCAAATAAAAAATGAAAAATATTTAATTGTAAAATATAGACTGCTGAATATGTGCCAAAAAGACATTCCTGTAAGATGAAGATATTAACATCATTTAAGATCCCATACATTATAATAAAACGAAAATAAACTAGAATATAATTATGCCCAATCATACAATGTTTTTACTTGTCTCAAAAAAATTAAAATTATTTAGGAAAATCCAAACAAATTCAATGATTTATATTACATAAATATTTTATTAATTTATATTGCCGATTTATATTAAAATGCTAATTTTTTGGAAATTTTACAGAACTGGAACGTCTAAGGAAATATAATTAATTACTTTTTAGTTAAAATAGAGGCTAACTTTCAGCAATAACAACTTAGTACTAATCTTTCTACTTTTCTCACTGAAATATTTAATTATAACAAGTATTTTCTACAGAAAATATGCCATTAGGGTTGTTTAAACAAAAAAATTAAATTGAGTATGATTCCGAATTGACATTTTCTTTTTGACTTATCCCATTTTTTGTCTATTTTTCAGAAATAAAGTTATCAAGTCTTAAATCTCTTAAGCCATGTAAAGTGAGATATTATATATGGGCTGCACTTTCTAATCTAAACTGGTTTAACAGTATTTTATATCCTGTGTGTGAATGCAAATGTTTACTTTAAAATATATTGAAGAACCAGGTGATAATTGTACTACAAAAATATTGAAAAATAATTCAACTTTCCTAAGTGGAATACTAAAGTCATTTAATTTGGGTTAGTATGTTCTTTTAAAATTACATTTCTTATATTCCAAAGACTACCTTGTCAGGTACATTATTTGGCAGGCATATTATTACAAGTTAATAGGGTTAATAGGATAAAATATACTGAATAGTTATTGTGTTATTTAAATTTCCACAACTATCATAAAATCAATTTTTTTCATTTTTCTTTTGCACTTTCCTTTAAGTTAAAATGAAATATTTAATGTAAGAAAAATATTAACTTTGAAGTAAAATTTAGCATTTATGTAAATATCATTGTTTTGAAGATTTAATGTTACTTTACCAAAATGATAATTGTTATATCAGATTCAAAAAAAGCAAAACTGTGATTAAATGATCAAATAAGAAACCTAGATCAAAAGATTAAATTTATGAAAATTTTCTTAAAGAAAACAGTATCCGAAACTAAATTTGCAAAAAAATCTAGCTGAACAATTGGCAATAAAGCAAAGTATATTTTTATAAGAAGATAAACCCTGGTTCAGATGTGGTTGCAAAAGAACTATTGGCATTATATAGAAAATAAACCTAAAAGATCAGTTCCAAGTGCCATATATATTCAGACATTTTGCAAAGTTTTGACATTGAAATATTCACATTTTAAAAATAGAGATGAACTTTAGCACACCAGAAAAAAATCACAGAGATTGCATTTTATTAGACAGTATGACCAAACATTTGAAAGGTATTTTTCACTTGACATAGGTAAGAAAAATAGATGTTTGGCCTTTTTTTTTTTTTTTTTTTTTTCAACTAGGGTTGCAGAGAGGAAATAATCAGTTTCGGGATCGTCTCGCGCGGCAGGCCTCACAGAAGACAACACGAGCGGGATAGATTCAGAGAGATTTCCAGTCATTCTTGAAACAAAGCAAGGTAGGAAATCTCCAAGCTTTCGCAGAAAAACTGTGACACTTGCCTCAAGTTAAGGACCTCATTGCTGATACAGCTACAAATGAAAACAACAATTTTTAAAAGCATATGCCTAGTGCAATGACGTGCTTTTTCATCAGGAAAAATTGCAGTTTAAAATTAATTTTCATTTCTTTCGTCATCCCTCAGCAACTCCTTCCTATCACAACTGCGAAAGAAAAAAGCAAAACTGAGCTTCAGAGATGTTCATTCAACTGAAACAGGAATGCATTTTGGTCATTTCTATTATTTCTTGAGACAGGTTTTACCTGCCTTCTGTGTGATTTACATAGAAATTAACCAACCAAACAAACAAACAAAACAATTGAACAACTAAAAGAGTGCTAATTAAAACCAGTCATAATTTCACTAACCTGTCACAAATCACCTCGTTTCAAAATGTTATTTAGCTTTATGCATATTTCTGATTGAAGAAACTTAATATTCAAAATCTGTGCATGAAGTTATCAATTAACAAAATCTATAGACAACAATGATCTATGCAATTCCTTTCTAGTTAATGATTGTTTTTAAAACGCAATCATATTTCAAAATGAGCTATTTAATTTGTTGAATTACGTGTTAACTTCACTAGGAAATATAATTGGTTTTCTGGTCAGTAAAGGAATAAATAAAAAATTATATTTTGTTTATCATGAAGTCATAGAGATAACCATACTGACAATAAAAAAGAAAGTTCCCTCAAATCAATTCAGTTTTTAAGGAAAGCAATTCAATCGTAATGTAACCTACACTAGTTAACAAAAGATATTTCTTGAGCTTTGGTTAGAAATGTAATACAGTAACCTAGAATTACCTTACATCTAAGTTTAGCAACTACCATTTTTATACTTGCAGAGTTTAAAAAGCTGTCTACTCCCATCTAGTGGTCACATCTTTAAACACCCTTCACAAAATTAGCAGCCAGAATGGTCTGTCTGTATTAAGGCAAATTGAAGTGCTGTTTTATTGTCAGAATTAAATAATTAATGCAGTTAACAACATCTGCATAGATTAAGTAATTCAGGCTCATGGGTTTTGTTGATAGCAGTAATTTTAAAAGCAACATAAAATGGTTTTAGTCTGATTTATGAAGCGTAGCTCATGCTGCCAGAGCTGCATGGAACTCATTGACTGAAAACTCCCAGGATCACTCAAGAGAATTGCCATAGTTGTATAGTCGACAATTTCTTATGAATATTTTATAAAATGTCTATCTATAAAGAGAAAGAAAGTTCAAGCAATAAGGTCCTGTATGTGTAGATGAACCCCAGAATGTAAAAATAGATAACTGATCTTTTGAAATCCTTGAAAACAAATTACATTGTCAATTTTCAAAATAGAATACATGTAAAGTTGTTATAATGCAATTTTTACTTTTTGTGTTCAAAGACTAGAAGAGAACTGTTATATTAATGATATTTGTATTCTAAATAAAGTAAATAATCATCAAAAAGAAAAAAAAGATTGTATTTTATATCTCAGAAAAAAGAAAAGTGTGTGTGTGTGTGTGTGTGTGTATGTGTGTTTTAAATTTTATGCTAAGATTGCAGCACATCGTTTGGTAATATATACTTGCATTATAATGTGGTATTGTCACACATGTTTTACTAACTGGAAGCTAAAATTTTGGAGTTACCTGAAATTTTGAAGGTACCAAAAGACAGTTCCAGCATGTTCATTAGCAGACAAATTGGGGAGGAAAAATTTTACACAATGGGAAAAATCACTCCATTTCAGCACACAGGATTAAAACTTCAGAATGTCTCTGCAATCTGTTCATGCTAGCCACCCATTCTGTTCCAGGAAGATGAGACGTAACAATTGTGAACTAATTATAAAACAAAGCAGATCTGTTTATTTTACTCATTAAGTATATGGAGCATCTCTATATAAATACTACATTAGGTATTTCACAAAAATGTGAGGTTGGATCTCTACTTGAAGTGACAAGAATAACATATATCGCAATTCCAAGCAAAGAAATAATTGCCTCATAACATATTGCTGGAATTCTGAACAAAGTGAGAAATCTCAGCAATCAGGAAAACTTTCTGGGAATCACAAGAATTGATCTGAGACTCAAAAGAGTGTGATTTGTCTAAGAAGCAAATAGCTTAATAGCTTCATTACTAATGATGACACAAAGTTTAGCAAAAATTAAATATGTTTGAGTGAGAGCTTGAAGATTATTCTCAGAAAATCAGAGAGGGTTCAAGTGAGGAAAAAACAGGTAAAGAGTTAGAAAAATAGTTTGGGTCAAACTAGAAGGAATCTTCAATGTCTGATCATATAACAAAGCTGAGTATGTTGAGGTTAGATAAGTGAGTTTTTCTTGGGATTATAAGTCTTAATTTTGAGAGTAATGTAATATACGAATCTCTGATGAAGACCAGAAGGAAAAAAATCGGCAACTTGTTTTCTCACACTAAAATCGTAAGAGTTGTGACAGTGGTTAGTTGATCATGATAAACTGAAAACTTAGAGATTTTGTTCATAGATTCATGTATATAATCATAAAATATTATTTAGTATCTTCTATATGTGGGAGAAAGATAGGAGCATGTATGATTTACTTCTAAATATTATATTAAAAGTACTATTGTGCTAAACTACATATCATATCAACATGCAAGGATCATTTTTAGTTTTGAAAATTACAACGTAGAAAGTAATGAATAAGTCAGAATTCTAGTAGTTTTAGGATTGAATTATCAAGCCTAATGTGTATCTTATATATAATTTATAAAATTTTCTAGCCCAGTATGAGTGGCTTATCAGTGAAATAGAACCACCACCAAATATAGCAAGGATAATTGTTAGGAAATGAGATGACAGAAAGAACAATTAATATAAAACATTTTGAAAGAAATTAAATTATTTCATAATTTCTGACTAATACCAGTTACTGCAAACATGATAGTTCAAGTGAGACAACACAAATCTTGGTGTTTATAACAGTTCCTGTTTCAGGATGTTCCTCTATTGCTGTATTCCTCTGTTCATGTTAGTATTGTGATTTCATGGGAATGCAGCACTTACCACAGTACATAGATAATAAATGCATGATATAGAGACATAGATAAATAAATATATATAACAGAAATTATATAAATATAAAAATGAGAGTGAAATATATTTAACGTATGTTGAATTAAAATCAAAACTATTTCAACTTGCAAAGTTGATGTATAATGTTATACATCGTTATATTTACAAATAGATTCATATCTGCAGAGAAAAATATTTATTTGTGGTTAGGTGAATAAGTTTTTAGGCAAAGAAGCACAAAATGTATTCAAACACACTATTTCAGACAAAGGTATGTCTTGAAATGAAGAACACTTCTAATCATATGAATTATCTTGCATCATAGGTAATTATGACTAACAGAATATTGCAGTATATATTTTTAATATATATTTGTAACAACTCACAGAAATGTCTATGATATATCTATATATTTCTCTGTTGCTATTCACATATGATTTCACATTCTAAACTAATCTTCAGACAGATACTCGATATGGGAAAAATACATAGACAATGAAACTAATCATTTGCAGGAAAATATTTTGCAAATTAAAAAAAGTAAATTGGTATATTAAAGTAATACTTTACAGTTTGGGGGTTGAGTGATCTTTCTAAGTTCCTAAACTTCATATTTTCTTTTGTTGCTCTGTCAAAAGATATAGGATGACTCCATGACTTTGATGTGCTTTTCTCAAGTGACATCACGTCTAATATCAATTCCATCAGATGAAAATATATTTTAATCATTTTGTTTACTTAGAACAGAAGTAAAAGCATATGAATTTTGATTAAGTAAACTAAACTAAACCAAACAAAACAAAAACATACAAAAATTTGCCTGGAAGCAGACAGCTGAGTTAGATGAGTTCGGTCCTGTAAGTGAATTATTCCGAGTGGCATTTTATTTAGCTGTTTGATTTTAAACCTCATGCTCCCTCCCCCTGTTTGAATATTGTAGCAAAGAACAAAGGCGATCAAGAGAAAAGGCAATACAGTCATTAAGTAGTAATTGGTAGAAGAGGCTTTGGGGTTAAAATTAATAAAACCAGCATGATGTACATTAAGACTGTATAAATATTTAAGGAACTGCAGCCTGCTTGGAGATGTAAACCGATTAGCAAAACTACTTAATACGGAGATGCAAACATTTCAGGTAGATAAAATCAACAGAGACTCCTTGTTAGAAATATCATCAGTTTTCATTCTGAGAGTGCTTTATTTTTTTAAATCTCAATTGTCAAAATAAAGCACTTTTGATGTTTTGTGTAAAAGACTTCCGTTGTATCTAATGCAATGTAGGAAATGGAAACAAAAATAAAATAATTATATATTATATATTTTCTTTCCTTGTCAGGTCATGTAAAATAGATGCAATTTTGGCTTTTCACATTGAAATTACAGGGAAATTCAAACAAAGCAAGAAGACCCATTCAGGATATTTTTGCTGGTAATATTGATACAAAAAACTTGTCTACAGAAAGAGGAGTATTTAGAGAGAAAATAATTATTTTTTATTTATAAGATTTCAAATGATAATACATTTTTAAATAATTAATACTTAAAAGTGTCCATGAAAATTTTTCAGAATATCTACTGTTTAAATATTTTCTTTTAAAATATCTACTCTGAAGTTAAGTTGATGTAGATTTCGTTAATTAATATTAAGCACCTAGCTAAAATTTTTGAAAATAAAACTTCTAATTTCATGATTATAAACCTTTGCATGCTGATATTTATTTAAACAAAATACCTACTAATTTATTGGTATTTTATCATTTTTCTCAATTCTTTTGTATTACACAGGCTTGAACTTGACAATAGTTAGAATTAATATGTTGTAGATTATAGTCGCATAACATTAATGTCCTCATGAATAGGGACATTTAAAAAATTATCTGGTTAAAGTTCTTTTCAAAAAAATTTTGGTTCAATGATTTCCTCGTTATCACACACAATTAGCATCAGGTGTGCTGTGAACCATAAGATTTCTGTCTTGCATCATATTCCTTCACAAAGAACTGTATTTTTAGTATTTACGTGGTGAGTTACTATGAAAACATTAATATTTGTCAGTAGAATGCATCTGTGCAGAATATATAAGGCCACTGCATTCAAATCTATATTTGCAGTGCTTCATGTGCATCTGTAGAGACACCAAATAAATGTTGTGAACAGGGAAAAGAATTATAGAATAGCTGGTAATGGTCAGTGAATAAATCAAAGCTTTCTTTGCCACTGACGGATCACTTGGGGAAATGCTCATAACTGGAGAACTCACTCTGGAAACATTCTCTCTGATATTATGTACAATGTGGGTCAGTTAACAAGATAAGACAATGATCCATCAAAAATACCTTGCCCCAAATATGTCAAATATTTAAGTTTTGTTATTCTTGTTCATGTTTCTCCATGTCTTCTCTCTGGCCTACTTTTCTCAGTAAAATAAAATGTCTTTTCTTCTATAACATTAATCTTCCACTCTTGGAAACATTCAGTATTAGACTTTTTTAGACACTAACTTTTTTGGATACTACATTTGAAGCCTTTACACTAAACACAAATGGAAGATTTTTAATTGTTTTTAAAAATAATTTTGCTGAGTTTAAGGGCAAATTACATACAGGACAGAAACATAGTAACTTTCCTAAATTCTATATTATGCTTCAAAGTATCATTAGATAGATAGATAGATAGATAGATAGATAGATAGATACAGACAAATAGACATCCTGATGAATAAAATGCAGATAGAATAGCATATTACTTTTGACTACATCCCGCTAAGAAATGGATCAATGTAGAAGTAATCATTTTCATTTTTCTTTTGGCCTTTTAATTGTAAATAAAGCACTGTGCTTCAGACCTGAAAGACATTTGCTAATCTACCTAGTACTTTATCCGGCGTGGAAAGTATTCAATAGATCATGCAAGTATAATTCAATGTGTACTAGATGTGTAATAGATGCTAACAAGAGGATCTCAGTTAATGTGCACTCAGTTTAGGCAAGCAGATCCTATCTGTCAATATCAAATAAATATTATTGAAACATATTTAATTATATGTCTCACACAAAAGGTAAACTTAAAAATTCATGATCTCCAGCTTCCCTACATAAAATATGTCCTACTGAATTGCATGCAGTGGATGAAGGATCATTCTCTAATAACACATAAAAGTCTTCTTTAAGTCATAGGTCTTTCCTCCCTAACCTAACAGAAACACTGGCAATAACGAACTTTCCGTGTGTGACAGAAGTAGGAAATACTTTCATAACTTTCACAAAGCCATTTACCACATTCCTGTTGATCAACATGAACTCCATATACTCATACCAGAAACTTTCAAAAATTCTAAAACCTATAAATGATACAACGATAACAATAACCAGATAAACAGTTGTACCAGCCTTCAGATAGAAATAAAAATTGAGTTAACTTAAAAATTTCATTTTGCACACGACATTCCTTTTCATTTTTAATAACTGGAAGTTTCTCTGCTTCTTTTGGTGGATAAAAACATTAAAATGTAATTATGTTACTGTAGGACAATTGGAAGTTATATGTATTGTCTACTATCATCACATTTTGCATTGCAACACAATTATCCTTCCTGTAATAATAGAATTAGACCTAAAATTTATTGAACATTCACTATGTAACAGTGCCAAATACAGACATGTATTCTCTTACCCAATATGTTTCATGGTTAGACAGTAGTAACAAAATATTTCATAAATTTACCATTTAGTTGTTTTTATGTTTCGAATTATGAATCACAGCAAAGGCATTGCAATTCTGTAGCTTGCGCAAATCAACATATCATAGGTAATTTGTAAATACTGGTGCCAACAACATAACACTAATTAGTTTTTTGGGGTTAAAGAAGTTTTAGTTTCCTTTTTGGGAATTATAATGATGCCACTGATATTTTTAATGTTAAAAAGCATTGCAATTGTATGCCACTTACAGTTTTTACTGAAGTCACATAATAGTTGAGAGATGCCAGGAAAGATAAATATGTACAAATTAGTTTCTACAGCCACCTTGAGGCAAAAAAAGCAGAGTGAAAATTGCTAAAGCAGATTAAGAATTTTCTGTTAGGACTTGATCGGTGAATGACTAGGCCAAAGTGACAATGAAAAATTATATCACGGATTTCTCATGTAATAGAAAATATGTTTAAAATAGAAAACTGCAGTGACCAAAAATAAGAAATTGACTAAATAATATAGGGTAACCTGAAAAATATTAATATCATGATTTTTAGAGTATAGCCTGAGTATTTCATTGTATATAGGTCACAGGTTAAATCAATTCAAAGTAACATAGGCATGTTTGACTATATGAAATGTAATAAATTATATTTAGGAAATTTATTTTAAACATACTTAAAATAATACATATACAAACTTAGGAAAATGCATCAAGTAAAGAGGAAAAGGGAAATTAAATTGTTTTATTTTTTAGATATTATAAAACTAGTATTGACAATATATAAATTTGATAGACAAGGAAATAAAACTTAAAATATGTACTTTTAAATTATGCACTAACAAAACAAATATATCTAAATTTGACTATATCAACCAGCTACACAATGTGAGATCTAAGATCTGGTATTAGGTAAAAATGACCCTTGCTTTGCTCAACAAGAGTAAAAAAATAGAGCATTGGGCATTAGATAATTTTGATGCAGTTGAGAGGATTATCTACCAGATAGTATATCAGCAGAGGTTATTTAAATAGTAAAAGATTATAGAATTCATGTCAAACTAAAAATGACTGAAAACATTGAAGGACCTCACATTAGACTGGGAAGAAATAACTAATACTGGTGTAGATTGAATTTTTATAAAATCCTCAAATGTAGTGTCAGATTTTTGTTTCAGTTTATTAAAAGAAAGTCACACGACTGTGTAGACAGAAATGTGTACCCAATACATTCGCACCATGAAATTTGATACCTTTTTAAGGATCAATTTAGCATTTCA
The DNA here is from genome assembly GCA_004365215.1 of Cuniculus paca. NCBI lineage: Eukaryota > Metazoa > Chordata > Mammalia > Rodentia > Cuniculidae > Cuniculus > Cuniculus paca. The sequence continues at coordinate 508 of RJWT010039567.1, read as the reverse complement.
GTGAAATTCATGTCATTAAAAATTAGTCACTTATTAGTTGGATACAAATTTATTTCTTCTGTCAATAGACAATATTATTAAATAAATGTTAAACATTTTTCTTAAATCAAAATTTAAGAACATAATCTATATTTATGCGAATGTGCACAACCCAAAGGAATTAAACAGATGTTATATCCTCATGACTGGTATGGGCAATTTCTATATTCCACCAACCAATTTGGCCTCAGTCTCAGGGTGGCCATCTCAGCACTTCCCATTTGTTGTATTTATCCCCCTCTGATAAAATAATAGATTTATTCTGCAATTACAAAAGTTTTTCTTACATTTTTATAATAAATAATTTATTGATTCATTTTTTCTTCAATGGTCTGGAGAACATACATTTTCTTCAATGGTCTGATATTCTTTTGAGCATTAAAAATAAAAAGAATGAAGATACAATTTTAAACTTTTCAATGATCTTTCTTTCCATGGTGATAAGTAGATAAGCAAGTAATTATAAAAA
>RJWT010039566.1:0-12646 GCA_004365215.1 Cuniculus paca | reverse complement strand
TTTCCTGGCTTCAACCTGGTACAGTGTGAAGCGTATTCAAGAGTTAGAAAGGAAGAAAACAAGGACACGTTCAACTGCAACATGACTACAGTTGCTTCTCCAACGGTGAAGTAGCTGCTCAGACAAGGAGAAAGAAAGCAGCACTCATAGCTTTCATATTAAAAGCTATATGACAACTAATATCTTGGACCGAGTAATTTAATTTCTTAACAGACAGTATTTTTATGACGAAAGAGGGATGATAGATTCGTTTTGTACTCAAGAGTGAGTTGGAAAATCATGAGTCTTGTCTAATGTTTCCACCAGAAGAGGGAAATGATGAACTGGAGTGAATTGTTTTTGTATAGGAATCAAAAGAATGAGTTTTAAGCCACAAAGTATTACTGCTCAATGGGTCACCTGCATCTCCATATATAGGGACATTCAAGAGTCATGGAACTAGGCATTACTTTCACAGAGGGAGTACAAGAAGGGTGTATCTTAAACTCATTTTCATACCCAGGGTTCTATGCCTCAGGTGTTACAACTAATGCGTATCCCATTTAAATCCAGTTCAGTACAAAAAGTGTGTGTCCTATCATGTATAAGTTAGAATCTAGAAACTAATGGATACATTAAACAGAAAAACCTAATGCTAATCATTTAAAAATTTCCTTGACTTCATTTCTTACCTTCACTAGAAGATCCTTGGCTTCTTTCTCTAGCCATCGTGGGTAAAAGGGATTGTCCATGCGGATAGAGTGGAAAAGCTCTTCTTCATCTTGCCCATGAAAAGGTGATTGGCCAATCAGCATTTCATAGAGAAGAACGCCAAAGGACCACCAGTCAACAGAATGGTTGTATTTCTGACCAAGCAAGATCTGTGCAACCAAAAGGCAAAGACAATTAATAGATGAAGATGATGACAGATGATGCTCTGCCTTCTCAATGGCACTCAGTGAATCATGGATGCTGATGGTAATACATGATTTCAACAAAGATCATACTGGAAACTATCTTTTGACACACTGATGACTGGATTGAAATGACTTCACAGTGCCAAAATTTCTGAATTTGAGTAAACACTTTAGAGATTCAGTTTCTCCTTTGCTTCTGGTTTTAAGAGAAAAAAAACCATGCCCTTAACTTTCATTTTCCCATCTCTAATGTGAGGACTTGGGTGGCAAATATTGGGCCTAAAGAAGCTTGTCTGTGACTTAAGTTTTCCAGTGCCTCTGGCATGAACGTGTAAACCAAGTCAGGCTTCTGCTGTCCTGAATCTTTGCACAAAATCTCTGTAAGAGGTCAGCTTCCAAAAGACACTATCTGAGCAAGTCCTACCCTTAAAGTTGAGCTAGTTACAGCTTGAGTTCAGGAGTCAAATTTCTATTCACAGTTGTTCAAATCTAGAAATCAGAGATCTATTTAAGCTACATGTAGCTATCAAGGAGGTGCTAGGGAGAACCAGTCTGCCTTTTGCGCTAGGAAATATTTGAAGTCTGAAATCCTACCTGACTTTCTACAAAATTTCTATCCTTTCACCAATTCACATCTCTGGAAATAAAAGGGGCTTTGTGTGTTGACTTTCAGCAACTCCTTTGTTTACTACTGGAAGGTAGAGGGCGCATATGCTGCACAACACAAATAATACTTCAAATGTGCCCAGTTAGAGGCCACGTTCTCACATGATTCCCAAGACTTGCCACAAGGGGGAGCCAAAGAAACCCCTCTGAGCAACGCATCATTGTAAGCAGCTTAGTTTTAGCAGAATAAACGAAAAGAAATTTGGAGGACAGGAGACAGCTGTGGTAGAAATTAAGCCTTCTAGGCTAGGGGATGCTCGTAAAAATCTCGTTCTTACACTAGGAGGAAAAAAATCAAAGTGCAAACTCAAACACAGAACAGTATGCAACTGAAGGAGCCCAAATACATGAGAAGTGTTTTTAGAAATTGTGCCTTTATTTAGAAAAATTCCCTGAACTGAGTACTATCGTCCCTGAGGAGGATGACTGGGCTCAGGGGCATGCGCTTCTTACTTAAGGGGTGCTAGTGAGTGGGCTGAAAGCTATATTCTGAATTCCAGTCTTTGGAGATTTTGCTGTAAGATGCTACTTTCATCTTATAATGTTGTCTCCCGGCCTCTGCCTCTCTCTAGTGCGCTCGCTGCTCAGTACTGGTAAAGAGAGAGTGGTGGACAACTTAGGGTAGACTCAGAAAGACAGCCTTCTCCAGCTCACCACTATCTCCTCTTTTGTCTCCCTCTTTTCCTCTTCCATCTTTACTCTAAGAATTCAGAAGTGCAGTCTCCAAAGCACAACTCTAAACTAGAGAAACCCAGAAAAGTACTGACAGTGGCATCACCGCTGAGTTCCTCCTTTTTCCTTACTGTGACCTGCACCTGCAGCTGCTGTGGTCGTGGAGTGGTGCTTTAAGGTCTGCAGTCTTGCACTGATCTGCATTGGCACATACTGGGGCAAGTGCTGCTCTAACACCAAGTGACCGATTCCTCAGGACCTATATTGATTTGGTTTCCATGTGCCCCTGACTTTTCCCAAGAGCTGTATTTAAGCACTGAAATCCAATGTGGATTAATTGTGCTGCTAGTGTGCAGTAGAAAGTTGAATGCTTCCCTGTGTAACTGTGTCCTTATTGCTTGTCAAAATAAGGTGAGCCTCAAACCATACCTTACAGACCCTCCTCACTCCTGCAGTGGGACACAGTGGGAATAGGGGGTCTTTGCAGAGGAGTGTTAGGTCTCAGAAGACTCAGGCATGGGAAGCACAGTCTATTTTTCAGGCATTGTTCCTGATGGTATCCTGAAATACATTTATTTCTATGATTTGAGGTCTCCTGAGTGGAGAGATGTATCCGCCAGATGGGCTCCTTGGTCTTTGTCTCAGCTCTCTCGTGCTCCTGTGTCTTTAACTCTGCCTTATTTAGGTGGCTTGCTGAGAGAGTCTTTTCCCTGAAGAACAAATGCTACATAATAGGGGAGAAAAAAAAGGAGAGACCCAGAAAGACAGCCTAAAGCAGAGGGTGCAGAGGACCTCGTAGGGGGTGAGATGGCTACGAGATGCAGAGAGGAGCTCCTTGCCTCCAACTGTGCTTTGCTTTTGAGGGGATAGGACAGTGGGTGAAGGAGTGACATTAAGGAATGGCAGTAGATGGCATGGGGGTGGGGCCTTGAAAACGAAAGGATTTTGTGAAAAGATGAAGAGGCTGGAGGAGTTATTAGATAACAGAGCCCCAGAGGTGAAGAACCCAGTACAGGTTTGAGATGGACTGGGGTACATGCCCGCATGGCCAGTACTCAGCCAAAAGTGCAGGGAAGGCTCCTCGGAGCCCCTGGGAGGAGACTGGACACAGGGTGGGTAAGTCTTGGTCTCTAGCTTTCCAGACAACTGGAGAAATATGTGCTATGGCAGCACCAGGGAGGAAAGGACACGGGGATCTTTAGGGAGAAGATGTTGGGAGGCGGGGGTGACCATAGGCCAAGGGAACAGGATATGTCAAGGCAGAGAGGGCATTGAATGGCCCAGTCAGGGAAGGTGCACGCTTCAATATGACTGGACCTATTATTAGGGACCCATGGTCTGGATTTTGCTTATATGCAGTTGTTTTTGAAGACTTCTAAAGACTCAAAGTACTGGAGTGACAGGTTTGCACTTTACACCAGCAAATCTGAAAATTTGGTAGCTGAACGGCCTTCAAAGAGGTGAATGCAACTAGGGGTGACCATGTTATTCCACGAGACATGGGAAGCAAATTAGAACTGTATTTATATTCATTTAAAAAATCTAAAATGACAAAAAAATGTAGTCTTCAGCAGTAGGTGCTATACAAATGACACCAATACTATCATTTAGAAATGTGAGCAGCAAGTGAGGTACCCTGAGGGAAAGATGAGAAACCCATCTCAGAAGCAGCTCGGCAGTCAGCTGGTGGTACATTATTTTCCATGAATCCTAAGGTATGTTGCCATCTTGGGTGGTGTTTTAACTAAACAAGTTGGCATAATATGACAAGTACTGAAAAAGTTATCTGCAATGTGGCTTGGATTGAAGGTAATATGGCAATAATAATGCAAATGTAACATTTGGATTAAAGATAATCCTGAAACAAATGATGCAAACATAAGCAAAGCCTGAGAAAACAGTATCACTGATGTCTCTCTCCTTGTACAAGCTCTTTGCCAGAAATGTGTGAGGAAACTAAAAACAGCAAAGCCTTCATTAGTTAAGTTTTAACCAACAAGAGGTTGACTTAAAATAACTGAGTGTGTCAAAGATACTGCTTTGAATTATATACTAAATGCACAATTATCAGTGATGAGCCTTGCCTTAATTTTACGTATTATAGAGTTTTTTTTTCATGTTATACCTCTGTGAAGTATCTTTTCCAGCTATGATAGCCAGGAGAACCAAAAATTGGGATAAATAAATTAGGTTTTTAAGATTTTTTTAAAAAGTTATTGAATCTCACTACTCTAATAAAGCACAAATATTTTTGTACTATTAATGTTAGGGGTGCTTGGTTAATGACAGAACATGATCAAAAGTTTGAAAATGTGTAAGCATTGGTGTGGTGATGAATTGGGATGGAGGGAAGTCATGTGAATTGTCTTAGACTAGGTTAGCTGCAGTAAGCATGGGACAGAACTGGAGATTCTTTGAGCAGAAAACCAAAGGGATTCTTTTTGATGAAAAGATTAAAGGGAGAATCTTAATTTGGCCACAAGATCGGAAGAGTGAATAGACATGGGAGGTTCAATTTTAGGAAGTCTTACTGTTTGGTTCCACTTGGGGAGTAAGCAGAAAACATGGATAAAATTCATAGTTTTCTATGTGAACAACTGGCCAGATGATATGTGATTAATAAAGATAAGTTAAAAGTAAAGAAGGTGAATAGATGAGTTCAACAGAGACAGTGAGTTCGGGACCTGTTATCTGGAAGGATTCTGACATTTACTGGGAGATCTCAAGCAGGAATACAGACTTACGGATCTGGGCCAAGATGTCTGGGTTGGCCACTTTGGTTCTGGAAGTAAAACCATTGTCATAAATAAATCTCCTGGAAAAAACACAGTAAGAAGAAAAGAGGGCCAAGCACGGAATCACATAGAGACAAGCATGCTTGAAAATGAGAGACACAGGAATTACAAAGAGAAATGAACATCTCTGAATGTAAATTCTGGAAGAGTCAGAAGAAAACAGAATCAAGAAGGCTTGCTGAGGAAAAGATATGGCACGAAATGTTTGTTGATGGGGATGAATACGAGCAAGACAAGCATACTGAGGTCTCTTAAAGTGGAAAGGAAAGAAACTGAGGCAGCTTTGATGAGCTTGAGAGGGTGACAAAGGAGACCTCTGCTGGGAATGACAGTGGTATGGCCTGAGTCGAGTGAATACGTCTGAGAATTCTCCCTAAGGAAATCCAGGGTTGGACTGAATCTCTGCTCTTAGGTCGCTTCCACTTGGACCTTAATTAGCACTGGCTTCACTTCAAATGAAATGGTTTACTGCGTTGATATCTGTATCTGTGCTCACCTGAAGGAAGCAGATTTCTAATATCGAAAAATTATTAAATCAATGAGCAAAGCACTGTGAGCTCAACAATTCCTTGACATAAAAGTCGTAATTTCTTTTGGGACACAGGCCAACTTTGCCTTTAAACAAGGTTGAATTAAAGTTAAACACCCCACAATCACAGTCAAATCCACATAGCTCTTAGACTCCAAATGCCACAGTTACTTGTGTGGTGAAAGGGTTTTGCGGCTTCATTTTTTTTTTTAACCTGGGAATCAGAGGCCTATCACTGCCTTCCTCAGACAACTGTCACATACTCACATGCTTATTAATTCAGCCATCCCCCCTTTTTTTTCAAGCTATTTAGTGCCAATCTCTGCACTTGTTCTTTGCATATAAAGGGAAGATCACCTGAATCTGCCTGTGCAAGAAAATGACATCGAATCACATCTATTTTGTACCAGTGCCAGAATCTTGGTTTTGATACTGTACCATGGCAATGTGGGATGGAACCCTGGAGGAACCTGGGTGAAGGGACATATGGGAGACGTTTCTGAGCTACTTCCTGTAACTTCCTGTGAATCTACAATCATTTCAAAATAAAAAGTTTAAAAAGATGAATAAGAAGGGGTACCAAAAGTCAGAGCAAACATTTAGTTGTGTAGGGAGATTCAAAGATTAAAAGGCAAGCAGGACAAGTAACTACATTAAGGGAAGGCGACAAGATAAGACAATCAGATAATCCAATCCAATCTAATACAATCTAATTTGGAGTGGAAGGCTGTGGAAGTTTCTGGAAAAAGAAGATTTAGTTGGATGGCTGGATGCCTTCTGAGCAAATGCTGTTCCTCAAGGTGCTGAGATGGTAGTGATTATTATTACTGTTTACTATTATTATAATCTTGGGGCTTGTGAGGTTTAACTTTCAGCAGCTCTCTTGTTTAATGTTTGCATTTACAATTGTGGCAGAAAAGAGGAAATGAGGTCAGAGAGTCTCTGGCAAGCACTCAGCACTCACTAACACAGAGGCGTGGAAATCACCACGCTGGTCTTCCACCCTACGAGGAAACCCCCTTACTTAGTTGAACACTTGTTTCCACTTCGTTCTTCATCAGTTGCTCCTTCTGGTTGGTCTGAGCAGTGTGAGCATATTTTAAGCCTGCAGTGAGTTAGAGCCACAGTTGAAAGGGAGTACTGGACTCTTCAAGCCCTTGGGAGGTGTTGTCATTAGTTAGAGTAGTATCCTAAATAAGATCAAGCAACAACCCACATTTGCAGCTGCATTTAGGAAATATTTCCAAAAACGACTTACAAAATTTGAACCTAAATACTGAAAACCATCTGATTTGATGGGGAAGAAAAAGAGCTTGGCACAGGAATGTTGAGCTGGGAAAAGGCAGCTGCAGGGCCACCTGGGCAGTGCGTTCCTACCTCCGGGGCAATGTAGTCTGGAGTCCCGCAGAAAGTGTTGGTCCTTGCATCTCCTAGCATGTTCTCCTTGCACATCCCAAAGTCTGCTATTTTGATGTGTCCATCTTTGTCCAGCAGGATATTATCTAGCTTCAGGTCCCTGAAAAACAGAAGCAAAGCTAATTCCTACATTAGTAAATGCAATTAGAAGAACATTGTCACAGGAACAAAGTAGCTAGTCTCATCATGACCTGATATGGTGCACAACGGAGAGATTAACCCTAGCCATTCCTCCTCCTTGCCACCTGATCCTCAGATCGCAGCCCTGCTTGGCACGCCCTGCTCGCTGCTCTTTGGTGTTCACTCCTGGACCCATAGCTCATGCTCAGGTCTCTCCCTGCAGTGGCCTTGGGCCTGACCCTCTGACAGACTTCTGCCTTGTATGCTCCCCTCAGCAAATGGTGAATCTCTGGAGCACCATCATGACCTGGCGGGTGAGAGAGTGCATGCATGTTTTGGGTCATCTCCTCAGTGCAGCATCCTACAGCTTTAAGAGAGGGATTTCAAAAACAATGTCTGAATGTGAAGAGAGGGCTAAAGGTGCAATGCCTCCTGGGCTGGTGATGCATTTGGTTCAGGGTAATGTCTAATGCTGCACAACATGTACATAGGTGCATTGCTACAAAGTGGGCACAGACAAAGTTCATTGCTCAAGGCGCTGGTTGCTGCTATTGATTTTCTTTCTGATTTATCAAGGACTACAACTCTATATAAGCTGGGCAGAGCACCAACCTTTAACCTAGGACCTTTTCTGGAGGTAAGGATGAAGTGGGAATGGCCTAAAAATATACTTACAGTATGCTGTTTTCTACCATGTTTTGTTTCTTTGTGAATAAATTAGACTGCACCTAACTCCAAGTCGAGGTGAAAAAAAGCTGTTCCTAATCAGTGAAGAACCACTCTGGAACCAGAAGTCCCCAATAACAGAATGTTCCAGTAACAGGACATCGCGTCAGTACTCTCTTCTTTCTTTAAAGAACCAGAATCCTCTTAAAATAGCTCATTCTATTCTCAGGTAAGTGTAACTGATAACTTTTTAAAAATAAACCAGCCGTGTTGTGCCTTCCTGTGATTTTACCTGCTGGCCTTTATAGTGTTATCATTACACAGGATACCCTAAATATTTGAAACTGTCATCAAATTTTCTCTGATCTTTGCTTCACCAAGCTCAGGGACTTTGTTACTCATATAATGTGGTTTTGGACACTCTAAATATTTAGAATTTTTTTAATAATCTCTGTGGAAATTTAGAATTTTTCTAAATATTTAGAGTGTTGCTCCGAATGGAAGAAGGGTTGCTCAGAATGGAAGCAATGTTCTCCAGGTAGAGAAGCCGAATGCTGCAGACTCAGTGACACTATCAGCTCCTCTTGGGATGGATCCTCTGGCCTTTTGCTGTAGTGGCCTGAGATATTTCATCCTTGTTTTAGGAACTTCATGATAACAATGGTTGATAATGAGTTTACTATAAGCCAAAACCTTCAAATATTTTTTCTACACAAAGTGACACTATCCCAGTTTCTTATTCTGCATCTGCAAAAATTGACTTTTTAAAGATAATTTAAGTGTTTCACTTGCCATCAATTTTATCTTTCTTCTTGTTGATTTTAGTCAATGGGATTTCACAAATTCTAGTTTTTCATTCACATCCAGCTTTCTTTGGATGTCTGAGCTTTCTGAGAATTATTTCTTTAAATCTAGGCTATGTGGCTGTAATGGAGACCACTGCCCTTCTTGGTTAGCTAAGATGGCTTGGGTGGGAGTAGGAACAGGCACTGTTCTTATCCCTTGCTGGACTTTTTAGATTAGGAGTTTCTCAAGCTCTTTGCTTGAAGGTTCTCCTCCCAAGGGGGAAAGTAAGCAATGTTTAGTGTATTGACTTGGCTGGATCATTTATTGTCTCTGTTTTTGGATGCTTGAGTTGTGATATGGCACCCTTCTGTGTCTTGGTTGGGTGCCAGAGCTGCTAGGGCACTGGCGCTAGCATGCCCTTGGATGAAATCAGGCATATTCAGGTTGCTATGGCCATAGATTCTTGCAGGTCCTCGGGGAAAGAGAAGACTAGTTTATAAAAGAAGAAACAATGAAGTGGGCATGCCCAGAGCAGAGATACAGGCCATGCAAGTCCTAAGAGAATGGAGATGACAAGTGAGATGCTGCCCTAGTTTCTGAATGGTCTACCTTCTTGCTTCCAGTGTCTTAATGAGACCTAACTTTTGTTTATGCAGGTTTATGATACTGGTCATCAATGTTCATGTTCTTCTAAACTTCCTACTTCTATTTGTCTTTTTCCTTTGTTAAACTGGAAGCTTCAAGAGAAGGCACATAAGTATTGCTTGCTCTCTGTCGTAATATGATGTCTCCGGTAATAGTATCACATGCACATTTCACACAATAATCTCCGTGGAATGAATTAACCACCCATCAAAAATTATCAGTTGCAGGGAATGCCCAAGTAACTGTTTCCCTTAATTTTTTTTCCCACTTTTTGTGAGAATAAATTAGCCGAATAAATTGAGAGTGGAACATAGCTGTTTTGGTGGAGTTGAGACTCACAGATTTCCCTTGGAGTTGATGTTTTCCATCTGGCCCAGGATAGTGAGTCCATTATCAAGCCAATAGCTTCAGTCTGCCTCAGGGGCCTGTAGTGTATCTTACATTTGTGTCAGGTCTGTTTCTCTTCTGCATAGTTCAAATGCTGTCACACCTTCATAATCAGGACTGAAGATGTTAAATACACAACTTCATTGTGAGTTATGAATTATATTCTAGTAAGCCCAGATAGGTTTAGCTTCTTATGTTAAACTTCAGGCTCACTATATGATACACATACTCAGTTATATTGGTAACATTTTGTTTTTTTCCATATAAAGTTTTTGCATAATTTATAGCCATGTACACATGTTTCTAAAAATTTGCCTGAAGGATGGTTTGGAGGTCATCTCTAGCGAGCCAGATCTCTAGCTCTGGTGCTATACATAGGTCATACAAATAATGAACATAATATCCGATATTTATATTTTGTTTATTTGTTTATATGTGGATTTTATTATTTGATTCTTACAACAGAACTTTAATCTCAAATTTTTATTTTTATTCATGTTTTTTTTCTGATGAGAAAACAAAAGCCCTTAGAGGTGATATCATTTATCCCAGATCACATAGTCAGTGGGTCAGGACACAAAACTAGTCTTGGTCTTCTCTTCCATCCCTTTGTACCAAGCTCACTTGGTCTTATTTATCAAACTGGTCTGGCTGAAATTACAAGTATATATTTTAACAGATTTTAAAAATAAATGTTCTTTAGTCCTCAGGCTAGGAATAATAAGCTTCAAGTCAACTTTTAATCCGCTGTCTAAAACAGGCCAGATGTGTTTGGGACTATAAGAGAGAAGGCCACTGAAGCTTTGGGAGATGTAAGTTGGAACAGGAAAGGTCCAGAAAGGTTACCTTGCAAAGCCTGCCATGCACAGGTAGAAGAATGAGGACAGAAGTAGACCAGCCAGGTTCTCTGGAGCAGACTGGAGATGCCATAGAACCAAAGACCCAGAATTCTCTAAGGCATCCCATGCTGGTTATTCCTCACGGTACCCCACAGAACATCAAGACTGAGATAAGAATCCACAGTCCAAGGCCCTAGTTTTTCCTTGTGAACCCCTGTCTGCTTATGGGTAACAGAACATTCTGAGGAAGCCTCTCATTCAGTTGTGAGGTCAGCATAAGTGAAGCTTTTCATCAGGACAAGCGACATGGGAGATTAAACTGGCTTTATGGTGGACTCCTACAGCCACATCACTTCCCTCTCCGAGTCTCTGGTTGCTCCCTTATGAAATGGGGTCAGTGGTGCCTGTTTGCTGGTTTCCTTGTGACATTCATTTGGAAGTGGCTCCAAATATACGGGTTGGGCCCAGCTTATCACTAGTAAAATGTAACCTTAAATTGCCTTTCAGTTTTAATAGTCTAAGATTTAAGATTCTAAATTATTCTCTTTTTAATCTGAATGTTTTCCAGGTCCACATTTTTACATTTAGCTCAAACCAAGACTCACGACCTCCTTGAAGAAGCCACTGCCTTTATAGTCCCACCAGCAGGTGGTGAAATCATGTGATGTTGCACCTGCTTCTCTGAATCTCAGGGCCTCAGGTCTTGTGACTGTTCAACAACAGGATTTCAGTTAAACTTAGAGACATCTGTTTAATATTTTTCCATTTGTCCTTCCCTTTATTATTTCTGTGTCTCCTCTGGAGTCACTTCCTCCACTTGCAAAGCCTCTCCCCCTTAAAAAATTTACCTTCTGCTTGGAAATTTTTGCTGGCAGATGCTTCTCTCTTACTCAGTACTGAAGAGGTCTTTTCTTCCCTATGCACTTACATTTTTAATTATATCATAGTCAGTTGGATTTTTTAAAAAAAGAATCCACTGTTTATGTCTTTTCATGTAATTCTACATCATATTAACCCCAGAAAGTGGCATCTGTGGGTTAGGTCTTCTGCGTATTTTGTGGCCACCATGATGCTTAGCAAAGGGCTGTAATTCAGTAGACACTCTATAATATCAGTTGTGGAGGATTGGATGGTGGATGGTGGCCCCAAAGATGTCTCTATGTCCTAATCCCCAGAACTCTGACTTTTTTTTTGAGAGAGAGAAAATGTCTTTGCAGATATAATAAAGGATTTCAAAAGGGGATCATGTCGGGCTGTGTGTGTGGGCTAAATCTGTTCAAGGCTGTTCTAAGAGACACACAGAGCATACACATGCACAGAGAAGGGCATGTATAAGATAGAGGAGGAGACTGGCATGATGCAGCCACAGCCAAGGAGGCCAGGAGCTGTGAGAGGCTGGGAGAGGCAAGGAAGGGGCCTCCAGAGCCTTTGGCGCAAGTGTGACTGCCAGCACTTTGATTTCAGACTTTGGGCCTCTAGAACTGTGATAGAATAAAGTTTTGCTTTAGAATAAAGTAAGCCATTAAGTTGGTGGTAAATTTATTTTATAGCAGCCTTTCAAAACTAATATGTCAGTTTTGTGAACAAACCCAGAAAATCATAATTGTATGTAATCAAAAGAAGGAAATTAATAAAAACTCCTTGTTAGATCAGTTACCAAATTAAAAGTTTAGCTCAAATTACACATAAGCAGCTAAACATCTCACAGCAGGTCAGTCACCACATCAGCCATATTGACGCTCTGCTATCAACCTGTCTACATGCAGCTTTCTGTCTGTAACAATCAGAATGCAATTTAAGATCAATGACTATCCTCCGTTTTAACTATTTGATGACAGCTTTCAAAAATCTCCTATAACTTTATGATCAAGCCAAATAAATTCAGAGTTTTGTCCTACTGGTGTAGAAGAAGACTTAAATAACATTATTTCCATGCATGGACAGAATAAGAGCTCTAAAATGGGCATGTGTTCATTGTGAGAACACTACTTACAAACCTTCGCTAGGTCTTTTTATTGTATGTGTCCAATAATTTAGAAGACGATATGATAGAAAGAAGCACTGGGGTTTGGAGGAAGATATGTGGTTGAGGGGGCTGCTTTCCAACTTTTAGATCTCTGCCTTGTTTGCTAATCTTCTTGATTTTTCCCACCCTCATATGCCTCACTTCCTCCCTTCTTCCCTCCCTTCCACCCATTCGTCCATCTGTCTACCCACCCACCCATCCCG
>RJWT010039565.1:0-12635 GCA_004365215.1 Cuniculus paca | reverse complement strand
TGCTGGGAATTGAACTTACTACCTCTCGCTTGCCAGGGAGGTGCTGTGCCCTGGCCCCACACCTGCTTTAAAAAAATTTTTTTTTGCCAGTACCAGATCCATTTATTTATTTTTAAAGTCCTTATCAAGTTAATTATCATAAACCCAGATTAACAGCCAGACTGACAGACCAAAAAAACATATAAAACAGTAAGACATTCATACTAAATTGAGGTATACTTTTGGATACATTGGTCATGCCAGATTGCAATAATTTTTTTCTTTTTTTCCCCTATTGTCTGTCTTTTATTTTGTCCTTTATTTATATTCTGAATTTCTCATATAAGAGAAACTATGTGATATTTAAGCTCGTGTGTCTGATTTATTTCACTTAACATTATGGTTTCAAGGTGCACCCATTTTCCCACAAATGACTCAAGTTTATCTTCTTTTATGGCAGAGTAGTACTTCATTTTGTACAAATACCACATTTTCTTTATCCATTCATCTGTAGATGGACACATAGGCTGCTTCCAAGATTTAGCTGTTACTCATTGTGCTGCCATAAACATGTATGTTTGTATTGCTGTAACATGATGTCTTTAACTCTTTTGGAAGATACCTAGAAGGGGAATAGTTTAGTCAAATGGAATTTCTATTTTGAGTTTTCTGCGGAATCTTCATACTGATATCCCTAGTGGTTATACCAGTTTACACGGAGTGTGTGGGCGTGTGTTCCCCCCACCCCCAAGATTGTTATTGTTTGATGTCTTAATGATAGCCTTTCTTTCTGGAGATAAAAAATCTCAGCATTTTTAAAATTTGCATTTCTCGAATGGCCAGAAATATTGAACATTTTTTTCTGTATTTATGAGTTATTTGTACTTTCTCATCTGAGAAGTGTGGATTCTCTTCAGATACACATTTTTTTAAAAAAAAATTTAGTCTCTAAGTCTGAAGGCTCTGATTTTTTGAGTTCTTTCTAACTTCTAAATATTAGTACTTTTTCTGAGGAGTAGTTGGCAAAATTTTTTTTCCCATTCTATAGGTTATCTTTGCTGTTGGTTGTTTCTTTTGCTGTGCAGAAGCTTTTTAATTTGACGTGGTCCCATTTTCTGATTCTTGGTATTATTTCTTGTCCAATTGAGGTTCTGTTCAGAAAGTCTTTGTTTATGCCTTTGTCTTTATGATTTTTACCAGTTTTATCTTCCAGCAGATTAAGCGTTTCTGTTTTAATATGGAGATCTTTGATCCATTTTGATTTTAGTTTAATGCATGCTAAGAGATATGGGTCTGGTTCAGTTTCTGGCATGTGGGTAGCCAGATTTCCCAGCACCATTTGTTAAAGAGGCTGTCTTTCCTTAGCTAAAGTATTTGGCCCTTTTGTCAAAGATAAGGTAACTGAGTGTGCCTGGAGTTGTTTCTGCATCCTCTATTCTGTTCTATTGATCTGCAAGTCTACTTTTTTGCCAGTACTGTACTGTTTGTAACCCCTATAGCTCTGTAGTATAATTTGAAGTCCAGAATTGTGATAACTCCTGCCTTACCCTTGTTGCCCAAAACTGTTTTGCTATTGTAGATCTCTTATGATTCTATGAATTTTAAGGTTGCTTTGTCTAGTTCTGTGAGGAACACTATTGGTATTTTGAACGAGATTACATTAAATCTGTATACTAGTTTTGGAAGTATGGCCATTTTGAGTATACTGGTTCTGCCTACCCAGGAACAGGGGATATCTTTTCATTTTCTGATGTTCTCTTTAATCTCCTTTTTCAGAGTACTGTAGTTTTCGTCATTGAGGTCTTTCACTTCCTTTGTTAGGTTAATTAGTAAATATTTCATTTTTATTGATGCTATTGTGAAAGTTATTGTTTCCCTAATTCCTCTCTCAGTGAGTTTATTGGTGTACAGGAATGTTATTGCATTACTGATTTTTGAGTGTTGACTTTGTGTGGTACTTTGTTTGGTTAATAATTCTAGGAGTTTTTTAGTATTAATTTCTGCTTTGATCTTTATAATTTCCTTCCTCATATGATTCTTTCTTTCTTTTTTTTTTTTTTTTTTTGTCTTTTTGAGACAGGGTCTCACTCTGCCGTTCAGGCTGGGCTTTGGCTCACTTTGTAGCCCAGGCTGGTCTTGAACTTCAAAGATTCTCCTGCCTCAGCCTCTCAAGTGCTGGGATTACAGAAGTGTGCCACTACGCCTCATATTACCTTTGGATTCAGGTTGTTCTTGTTTTTCTAGGACTTTGAGGTGAATCATTAAGTCACTTATTTGAGCTCATTCTGTTTTTCTGATGTGGGAATTCACAGCTACAAGCTTCTGTTTTAGGATTGCTTTCATTATGTTCCATGGGATCTGGTATGTTGTACTGGCATTGTTGTTTGTCAGATTGTCTAATTTATTCCTTAATTTCACCTGTAATCCATTGATTGTTTGAGGGTATTATTTAATTTCTTTGTGCTCATGTAGTTTCTGTGATTTGCTATTGGTTTTTAGTTTCATTGCACTGTGTTCTGGTATTATGCATGTGATAATTTCAATTTGTTTATATTTACTTAAGCTTGCTTTATGGACTAGTAGGTAGTCTCTAAACTCTCAAGTGCTGGTGAGAAGAATGAGTATTCTGTGATTGTTGGATGGAACACTCTCTAGCTGTTTATTGAGTCCATTTATTCAAAGAGTTAGCTAAACTCTGGATATTTCTTTGTTAATTTTCTGTCCTGTTAATCTTCTCAATTGCAGCAGTGAGGTATTGTGGTTCCCCATTACAATTGTATTTTTGTTTATCTGATTTCTCATGTCCATTTGTCATGTTTGTTTTTTGAAGTTGGGTGTGCAGTTATTTGGTGCACATATGTTTATAATTATTAGCTTTTCCTATTGAATTGTTCTCTTAACTAATCCATAGTGACCTTCTTTGTCTCTTCTGATCAGTTTTGGTTTAAAGTCCACTTTGTCTGAAATTAGGATTGCTAATGTTGCTTTTTTCCAGGTTCCTGTTGCATGAAATATTGTTTTCCATCCTTTACTTTTTAACCTGTGAATTTTTGAGTTGTGTGTTTCTTGTATACTGCATATTATTGAATTCTTTTGTTGTTGTTGTTTGTTTGTTTTTTGAAACAGAATCTTGCTTTGTAGTTCAGGCTGTCCTTGAATTCACTGCATAGCCCAGGTTGGCCTTGAACTTGCAGTAATCCTCCTGCCTCAGCCTCCCAAGTGGTGGGATTATAGAACTGTGCCCCCACAGCTGACTTATTGGGTTGTTTCTTGACCCATTCTGTGCCTGTATCTTTTGATTGGGGAATTGAGGCCAGTCACATTGAATGTTATTACTGAGAGAAATTGACTCATTCTCGTTGTATTATTTTTCTATTGCCGATTTTCTTATTTTTTTCCTTTTACTTAGCTGCTTATACCCCACCAGGTATATTCATTCTTTTTGACTTATTAGTATTATTGGCTTCATTTGCTCTTTGTAGGATATCCTTGAGAATTTTTTGTAATGTTCTTTTGGTGTTCATGAATTTCTTGATGTGTTCCTTGTCATGGAAATAGCTCATTTCTCTGTCAGTTTTGAAAGAAAACTTTGCAGGATGCATAAGCTGGGGTTGGAAGTTGTTATCTTTTAAGTCTTATACATTTCACTCTAAACCCTCCTGGCCCTTTAGGTTTGTGTTGAGAAGTCTGTTATAATTCTAATGAATTTACCTTTATGTATGATTTGTTGTCTTTCTCTAACAGCTTTTAAGGTTTTTGTCCCCATAGTGGACTTCTGATACTTTGAGTATTATGTGGTCCTGTGAGGTTCTCTTCTGGTGGTGACTCTTTGGGGTTCGATATGCCTTACTTTTCTTTAATTTATTTCTTTCCTTATATTTTGGAAGTTTTCTGCTATTATTTCTGTGAACAAGTTTTTAAGCCATTTATGTTTTCTGATTTTTCGTTCATTGCATTTATGCTTAGATTAGTCTTCTTTGCATCATCTAGCAGCAATTGGATCTATTTTTCATGTTCTCTTGTTGATTTTAAGGTGTTTGAGCAGTTGGTCTTGAGGGCATCATTGTCTTCTAGTACTGAAATTCTGTCCTTACATTGGTCTCTTATAGTGCCTATACTTTCAATGTAATTTTCAGCCTTTGGGATTTGTTATTGAAATGTTTTCATGCATTGTCATTCTTTGCTAAAGTAGTCATTCGTGTTTTGTCTAATTTTGTTTAGTTCATCTAACTGTTTGTTAGTGTCCTCTGAAAGTTCCTGGATCATTTGGCTATTACTTCCATGAACTGTTTAGTTATATCTTCTGTGATGCCACTGAGTATCTCTTTGATCTGTTTTCTAACCTCCTCTATTATCTTTTTGAGTAATTAGGTTGTGTTACTTATGCTACTCTACCCCTTGATGACTGCTGCATTGGCTTTGGGGAGTTGGGAGATTTTGGAGGCATTTCGTTACTTGTTTTCTCATGTTTCAGTTTTCTTTCTTTCTTTCTTTCTTTTTTTGTGTGTGCTGAGTTTTGTAGATACTTATAATGTAGAGACTTTGTTGCTAGTATAGAGATCACTTTATTTGGGCATGGCTAACTATAGTCTTTTGCCTCAGCCCCAAGACCCAGCCACCATGGTTAGTTTGGGAGGGTAGGATGCATTGTACTTAGCTCAACACTGAGTTCTCTGGGAATGTAATCTAGTATTGTTAATGTCATAAAGGTAATCTGATTGTTAGAGTACAGAGGAATAACAATTATGAGACTCTGTAGCAAATCAGCTACAGTAGTATTGTCCTTGACAAATTGGATATTACAGTACCATAAAAACTAAGTAGGTACCAACTTTAACACTAAGGAAGAAGCCCACAATTATGGTGTAAACATTAAGACAGTCTAGGTATTACTTACAGCTAATATGTATTAAATGCAACAGCTATATTTCTGCTAATGGTAGAAGAGAGTTCAACAGTAATTTTTTTTGAGGCAGGATCTTGCTATGTAGCACAGGATGTCCTTGAATTTATGTAGCTCAGGCTGGCCTCCAACTCATAGTGATCCTCCTGCCTCAGCCTCCCGAGTGCTGGGATTGCAGATGGGTGCCACATCCAGGTCAACAGTAATTTTATGGAGTTAACTATCAAAAGATTAATAAAGCTTTATGGTTATGCTACTAAAGATACGGGGTTTGGTGATAAGGGAATGCAAGGGGAAAAATTTGAAACCTTAAAGTATATGATATGCAAAGGAGAGAAGTAGTAGAAAGGATGTTAGGTAAAGACGAAAAAACTGACAAGAAATGGAAGATAATAGAAAAAGGAGAAAAAAAAATTATATGGGGAGTACAAATAAAAGAAAAAATAAAATGAAGAGAAATCAAACAAAGAAAATAAAAGAATAAGAAATAAGAAAAAGAGATAAGAAACAAGGAAGAACAACAAAGGGAAATTCTCCAAACTCCAATAAACTGGTGAAGCAGACAGGCAGAAAGAAAGATGAAAAAAGAAAAAAATAAAACAAGACAACAATAAGAAATTTCTCTGATTTTGAATGTGTAGTTTTTTTCTAGGATCTACAATTCTGAAGCAGTGTCTGAATCAAGACTTGTCCTTGCTCATACTACAAGATAAGGAAAGCAGTCAGACCCAACTTCTGTGCTGGATGCAGGTACCAGCAGACAAAGGATTAGACCAAGAGTGCCAATGCTATGACTTTCAACTCAGGCTGAGCCTGGCCTCTGGCTGTAGTGGTGGGGCCTGTGTTCTTTAGCTCAAACCCCTCAGGGATCTTTTTCCAGTTTAACTTCAGCTCCCTGACTCTCACCCAGTCACTGTGGGAATGTAACACTGGGTGCCGTGAAACGAAGCCATCTTGTGGGCGCTCTGAGTCCCTGGTTCAAACAATTAATTCTTTCCTGGAATGGTATACTACCAATCATCTTATTCTTGGATATGGCTGGCACTTTGATTGGAGTCACTCACTAACTGTCCAAAGTCTCACATAGGAGCAGAATACTGCTTTCTCTGTACAGCTTATGGTACCTCTGGTCCATTCATCACAATATTTCTCCCTGAAGCCCTCAAAGTTTTCACTATGTAGAGTTGGTCTCCCTTTCCTGCAAGTCATAAGCTGGAAACCAAGGAGACAGTTTAGACTGTCTCTTCCCCTCTCTGTGTTGTGTTCTGTCTCTTTAATTTCTCTGTAAGTTTTAATTTTTCTGTCAGGTCCTTTTTTTTGTTTTTGTAATTTTTATTTTAAGGAGAATAAGACAAAGCAAAATAAAACAGAATAAAGCCAATGAAAACAAAACAGTGTGGCACAGGATTTCAAAGCAAGATAATAGGAAATCAACAATGGCTACCATAATGCCTCTTGTTGTCTTCAAAATAGCAACCCATACCTTCAGACTTAGTAAAATCAACCAAAACAGAACAGAATAGAACCAATAAAAACAACACAATAAATGCAACAGCAGACTTCAAAACAAGATAAGAGTAAATCCAAAATGGCTACCATAATATATCTTGTTATCTTTGAAATAGCTGCTCATGTCATCAGACATAATAAAATCAAACAAGACAAAACACAATAAAATCCAACCAAATAAAACAATGAGAATAATACAAGACTTCAAAACAAGATAATAGAGAATTAACAATGGCTACCACCTTCAGAAGGAGAGCCCCCATGGATACACTGTGTGTTGTTATTCTCTAAATAGATGATCCGACTACTGGCTTTAGGCCTGCAAAGTTGGTGAAACACTAAACACTACAAGCATTAAATTGTATTTTACTTCAATAGCTATCCTCTCAGCCTGTGTTTCTCCAGATCAGCTGGTCGCTTACAGGGTGAGGGGGATGCTGGCTCTTCTTGTCTCTCAGCCTGCGAGCCAGAAGGGACTGGCATCTGGTTTTCCTCCCAGCAGCCTGCGCATGGCGCCGAGTCAAAGGAAGGACTTGGCTTCTTGTTGGCTTCTTGTTCTCCTCCCTCACAGTCTGCAAATGGCACTGACTCTCAGGAAAGGGCTGGCATCTGGTTCTCCTCCCAGTGGCCCATGCGTGGCACTGACCTGTCAGATCCTTCTTGGCTCCTGGGACTCTACTTCTTTTTCTTTTTTTTTTCTTCCCTAAGTTGTCATTTTCCAGTGTCTGGATTCCAAATCTTGGAGAGACTGATTTTTTTGTTGCTTACCTGGTCATCTGCTTTTTAACTTTCAAAGTTTTAGTGCTGTCCTTTCTCCCATTCTCTTTGTTATCAAATTCATTTTTTAACCTCATTTGTAATTTAAGGGAATTTTAGGGAGGAACAGAAGTAAAACATGTGTTTTCAAATGTTCTGTCTGCCTGGAAGCTCTTCTTTGTATTTTGTGATTTGAACATTTCTCAAGTAGGGCTAAAGCAGGCTGAGTTTCACACATGTCCTGTTTAATGCCTGAAATTACCCTTTCCTCTTTCATCTAACACAGCTTTTGAATTTCTGTTTAGGAGTCACAATTTTTAAGAAGTCTACCTTCATAGATGAAGTTGGGACTAGATGCCCAGTTGTTCCACATGATTTCATTATAGTCATTCTTACTGTAACATTTATCATACTTTGGTATAATAGCTTCTTTACCAGCCTTTAAAATCATATAGGTTCTTAGAGAAACAAAAACTGTCCAACTCCAAAGCAGTACAAGAAAACAAATGATAAATATCAGAGCAGAAATTATTGAAATTGGGACAAAAAAATACCTAGAATCAATACATTGAAGAACTAGTTCTTCAGAAGAATAAGAAAAAAGATAGACAAACCCTTAGCCAGTCTTACCCAAAAAAGAAAAGACTTGTATCAATACAATTAGAAATAAAAAAGATGAAATCACAACAGACAACACTAAAATCCAAAAGAATGTTAGTAGCTATTCCAAAAACCTGTACTTCAATAAATTGGAGAATCCAGAAGAAATAGGTTTCTACATACATACTAATTACAAAAACTAAACCAAGAACGTATAAAAACCCTGAATAATCCAATAATAGGCAATGAAATTGAGGCAGTAATAAAAACAAAATAAACACTACCAACTAAGATGAGACTAAGGTCAGATGGCTTCACCTCTGAATCCTACCAGAATTTCAGGGAAGTTCTAACACCAATTCTCTTCAAACTCTTTAATGAAATTGAAGGAAAAAATAACTCTCAAAGTTATTCTCAGAAGCTAGTATTACCCTGATTCCAAAACCAGACAAAGACCCAACACAAAAAGACGACCATAGGTCAATCTCTTTAATGAACATGGATTCTTACAAACAGAAGGCAAATCATCAAAAACATCATGACCAAATAGGCTTCATTTCAGCAATGCAAGGATGGTTGAACATAGGCAAATAAATAAATGTAATGCACTACATAAGCAAGAACAAAAATCATATGATGGTCTCAGTAGATGCAGAAAAGCCTTTGACAAAATCCAACATCCATTCATGATAAAAATTCTGAAGAAAATAGGTAAAAGTGAATCTTATTTAAATCTGATAAAAGCAAATTATGTAAAATCAATGGCCAACATCATATTGAGTGGAAAAAGTTAAAAGGTTTCTCTCTAAAATCAGGAACAAGATAAGGATGTCCACTATCATCACTCCTATTCAACACAGTCCTTGAAACATTAGCCAGAGCAATTAGATGAGAGAAAGAGATAAAGGGGATATATATAAGAAAGGAAGAAGTCACATTGTCATTTGTAGATGAGATGATCCTTTACATAGAAGACCCAAAAAATTCCACCAAAACCTTCTAGAATTAATAACCAAATTCAACTGTGTAGCAGGATACAAAATCAAGACACAAAAATCAATAGCATTTCTCTACACCAATAGTGAATCCACCACGAAAGAATTAGGGAAGTAATACCATTCATAATGTCATCAAGAAAAATTAAATATTTAGAAATTAATTTCCTAACCAAGGAATTGAAAGACCTCTGCAATGAAAACCATAGTAACCTGAAAAGAGAGATTGAAGAGCACATCAGAAAATGGAAAGATATCCCCTGTTACTGGATAGGCAGGATGAATATTGTCATAATGCCCATGCTTCCAAAACTGATATATAGATTTAATGCTATACCAATTAGAAAACCAACAGCATTCTTTAGAGAACTAGAGAAAACAAGCTAAAATTCATATGGAATTAGAAGAGACTCAGAATAACAAAAGCAATCCTGGGCAACAGGTTATGTTATAAAATTACAGGGATAAAAACAGCATAATATTGGCACAGTAACAGACATGTGGCTCAGTGGAATAGTAGAGAGGACACAGAAAAACCCAGACACATTCAGCCATTTGATCTTTATCAAAGGGGCCAAAAACAGATGCTGGGGAAACACAGCCGCTTTAGCAAGTGGTAGTGGGAAAACTCACTATACACGTACAGAAGACTGAATCTAGATCCCTCCATCTCACCATGAACTAAACTAAAATCAAAATGGGTCAAAGATCTAAATGTCAAAACAAAATTGCTTAATCTTCTGGAAAATAAAGTGGTAAAAATCTTAAAGATTTAGAAATAGGCAAGGACTTTCTGTGCAGAACCACAACAGCACAAAAAACAACATTAAGATTCAACAAATAAGATTATATAAAATTAAATAGCTATTGCACAGTAAAGGAAGCAACCAACAGAGTGAAAAGGCAATCTACAGAATGGGAGAAAAAACTTGTCAGTTATTTCTTGGACAAAGGACTAACACCTAGAATAAAGAAATAACTAAAAAACAATAGACGCCCCCCAAAATAAAAGCCCCAATTAAAAAATGGGCAACTAAAATGAATATACAGTTCTCAGAAGAAAAAATACAAATGATCAAGAAATACATGAGAAGACTTGTTCAACATCTCTGGTCATTGGAGAAATGCGAATGAAAACTGAGACTCCATCTTACTCCAGAAATCGAATAAAGCTGGGCATGGTGGCACATCCCTGGAGTCCCAGAAGTTGGGAGGCTGAGGCAGGCGGACTGCTCCAAGTTTGAGACCAGCCTGGACTACAAAGTGAGTTCAAGGCCAGCCTGAACTACTTACTGAGACACCCTTTAAAAAAAATTAAATAATTACAAATGCTGGTGAGTATGTGGGGGTGGGGGAAAGGAACCCTTCTACACTGTTGGTGGGAATGTAAACTTGTACAATCATTATGGAAATCAGTATGGAGATTCTTAAAACTAAAAATAGAAATTCCATTTGAGTCAGCTGTTTCCTTTCTACGCATCTTCCTGAAAGAGTTATACATCATATCACATATTACACAAATCCATATTGATAGCAGCACCATTCATAATAAATCATGAAAGTAGCTCACATGACCCTCAACAGATGAATGGATAAAGAATGTGGTATTATACACAATGCAGTACTACTGTCCATAAAGAGGGACAAACATGAGTCATTTGTAGAAAAATGAATGCACCTTGAGTCCATAATGTTAAGTGACATAGATCAGACACATGAGCTTAAATGTTTCATAATTAAAGCATAAATAAATTAAAGAGCAAAATAAAAGATAGGGAATAGGGAACAGGGGGCCGGATCTTTTGGATGGGAGAATAGAACCAAAAGATGCAGGGAGAGGTACAGGAGGGGAGGGGAAGGGGATTGAAAAAGAATGAAGATGAGTTGTGTACATGGACCGACTCCCCACAAGGAATGTCCTCACTATGGACTGCAAACATGGGCTAACAAAGGTGAAAATTAAAAGAAAAGATGCCACATTATCATTTCTGTCCTGGTCACCTATGCTCAAGTTTCCTTTATTCCTGTGTGATGCAATGATCTTACCAATTCCTGTTTTCTTGACTGGCTGAGACTTGTGGCTAAGATTTATCTTTATTTTCTTTTTGAAATTTTCTGTGTACCTTTTCAATAAACTATATAATACCTATCTTCAAATGATGATCTCATAGACTGCTAATTTCTAGACTATCAGGACTGCATTTGATGTTTTGGAACTCCCAGCTCCAAGCACAGAGATTTAAAAAGTTCTCAATCAAGTCAATTACGAGTACATACGCAAGTAAATCATATAGCTTGAAATTGATTTCTAATAAATGCAGCAACTTATAAAGCTCTCACTTTTCCTTGTTGTTTGTACTGTAGAAATAAAAAAACCCTAAATATTAGCTCTATTTCCACAAACACTGGATTCATAAGTTTTAATGCTTTAATCAATGACACTTAAAAAGTACTTGGATTTTTAATCAACTAATTTACTTTTGAAACAGGACCTTGCTATACATTCCTAACCTTGAACTCACTATGTACCATGGCAATCCTCCTGCCTCAGCCTTGTGAGTGTTGAAATTACAGGTGTGTGATCCCATGCTTGGCTTAGGATTTCATCTTTAATATGAGGGGTTTGGATTGGAATAGATGAAATGTAGCATTTTTATTTGAAATTCTTAGAAAGCTTCCATACTTACAATTGTTCAGAAAGTTCTGCTTTATATTAGGAATAGTAAAAATCTCTACAAGGATGGAATCACTACAACTGCTGCATAAGCAAAAATAAAAATAAAATAAAATAAAAGATAAAATATTAAACATAGAAAAGAGATTTTAAAGACTATTTTTTGTGTGTTATTGTATTGTTTAAGCTATGATCTAAGTTTTAGAAAATAATGATAATGCAGGCAAATTTAAAAAATATTTTCATGTACCTAGTTAAACAATTCCATACAGCAATAATCTAATAGTGCTTTTATACTTTGTTTTCAAAAGTACCAGCCAGTGGATCAAGTCTGACTGATGTAACCCTTCCCAGGGAAAGTTCTTAGACAGTTTGTTCTCACTGGTTCATATGTAGGAAGGAATAGAATAAATTTATGCTTATTTACTCATATTCTGATTCTGTAGGATGTCTTTTGGGTCTATCTATGGATAAGGAATACCCTGGAAGATGCTTTTGTGATTTGCAAACTTGCCTTCCATAGTGGAAAATCTGATACAGGTTCTGTAACTAAACTTCATAAGAAATGTGGGAAGGCAAATTGTGAGGAAGATTCTTCTTTCATGTATATATCAAAGGAGACAATCTCATTTGCTCTTAATTTTTTTATTGTTCTAAGAAAGGTACATAATGTAGAGAAAATAATGAAAATACAGAAAAATTTAAATTACCTTTAATGCTACTACAAGAAACTACTGCTACTGATATTTTGTTGCATTAATTTCCTGGCTTTTCTTTTTCAATGTTTACTTTTATGAATGTTTGAGATACTTTAAGTATATTTCTCTGACTCTCTTTCCTACTTACTAATTAATCATTGCTGTATTTCAAACTCAAATATTCTTAAAAACATGATTTTATTTTATTTTTATATTTTTTTTATTTTACAGAGAATAGAACAAAATAAAACAGAACAAAACAAAGGAAAACAAAACAGAATAGAGTCAAACATAATATAGTATTTCAGAACAGAACACTGAAAGTTATACAGGTTTTCAAAACATAACAGGAGGTTAACAATGGTTACCCTAGTGTCTCTTGCTTTCTTCAAAATGGTTGTTCATACATTTACATAAACTCAAACAAAATAAAGTAATATAAAACCAGATAAAACAAAAGAGCATTACAGGCCTTCAAGTCGGACAACAAGAAACCAGCAATGGCTACCATAATGTCCCAT
>RJWT010039564.1:0-12651 GCA_004365215.1 Cuniculus paca | reverse complement strand
TGTTGGCCTCCGGCGCGTAACCTGCCCAACTCCAAGATGGAGCCCTGCCGATCACTCTTCCCTTGGGGCAGGGGGTGGTGGTGGAATTCCAAGCACTCGCCAATAGCCAGTGCAGATCTTCATGTCCGCAGATCTCCACGTCCGCAGATCTCCGTGTCCGCCACTCTCCTTCACTCCTGCGCCTCTCCACAGAGACCTCTGGGGTTGACCGCAGCTGTGACCAAGACTGCAACCGCGACTGCGCGTCTCCAGGCTCAGCAGGTCTTCTGGCAGGGTGGATCCAGCTCCAGGCTGAGGCACTGGCAGCCACCACCTTCTTCTTTGTTTAAATTCTTTTTTTTTCCTCTTTGTGGGCTTCAATTCATATTTTAGATTCTTCCTTGATCCAGGGGATCCACTTGCTTCCTTCTTGTCCTCTCCATGATGTGATATTCCAGCATCTGAACTGTTTTTCTCAGAAAGACTATTTACTCTGCTGCTTACTGTTCCGCCATCTTTAGCTCCTCCCCTGTTGAACATTTTTTTCACATATTTATTTGCTGTTTTTATTTCTTCATGAGAAGTGTGTATTCACCTCAGATGCCCATTTTTGGATTGGGTCTTTAAATCTGGGAGGACTGATTTTTTTTGAGTTCTTTATATGTTCTCAAAAGTAATTCTTTGTCTGAAGTACAGCTGGCAAACATTTTCTCCCATGTCGTGGGTTGTCTCTTCATTCTGTTGATGGTTTCTCTTGCAGTGCAAAAGCTTTTCAATAGGATGAGATCCTAGTTGTTGATTCTTTGTGATAGTTCTGTGCAATCAGGGTTTTGTTCATAAAGTGTTTGCATACACCAATGTCTTCAAGAGTTTTACCTACTCTAGCTTCCAGCAGATATAATATTTCTGTTTAAGATTAAGATCTCTGATCCATTCTGAATTTAGTTTAGTACATGGTGAAAGATATGGGGCCAATTTTAATCTTTGGCATGTGTAGAGCCAGTTTTTCCAGCACCATTTATTAAAGAGGTTATCTTTTCTAGTGAATGTGTTTGGCACCTTTGTCAAAGATAAGGTGACTTAGTGTGTCTGGAATTGTTTCTGCATCTTCTAATCTGTTTCACTGATTTTTGGGGCCTTTTTGTTGTTGTTGTTGTTGTCAGTACCACACTGTTTTTATCACAGTAGCTTTATAGAATTTCAAGTCAGGGATTGTGATATCCCCTATCTTGTCTTTGTTGCCCAGGATTGCCTTTGCTATTCTAGGTCTCTTCTGCTTCCAGATGAATTTTTATGATTGTTTTGTCTAATTCTGTGAGCTATGCTATTGGAATTTTGATTGGGATTGCATTGAATCTGTATCACAGTTTTGGAAGTATTTTCACTATATTGGTTCTTCCCAAAAGCATGGGATATTTCTCCATTTTTCTAATATCTTCTTCAATCTCGTTTTTCAGAG
This sequence comes from Cuniculus paca, assembly GCA_004365215.1. NCBI lineage: Eukaryota > Metazoa > Chordata > Mammalia > Rodentia > Cuniculidae > Cuniculus > Cuniculus paca. The sequence continues at coordinate 11,213 of RJWT010039564.1, read as the reverse complement.
TACTGTAGTTTTCAATATAGATCCACCTCATATTAATCACATAAATCCTTGGTTTAGCACATCAGTGGGACTAAGAATTGGGGTAAAGGGTAAAGATCACTTTCCTATCAAGTCTGTCTTTTTCCTTAACTGGCTGCATTGTATCCTTTAGTCAAGTAACATACACACTTGCTAACAGCCATATGATTGATATATAGAGACAGACAGATATGTCTGGACTTGGTAGTGCAGGCCTGTAATCCCAGTTATTTGGGAAGCTAAGGCAGAAGGATCACAAACTTGAGTCTAGCCTGGGCAATTTAGTGAAATCCTGTATCAAAAAATAAAAATAGCTAGGCTGCAGCTCAGTAGTAGAGCACCCCTGACTGATTTCAATCACCAAAATGGGTCAAGAGTGTGACACAGGAAACAATGTTAGCAGTACTTACATACATGTAGTCATGATTTTCAGTTTTCATACTTGTATTCCTTCATATCCTTATGCGACAATTTAGTCTGAAAATACTTAACTGGAAATTTTCAAATTTTCATACTAAATAGCACAAGAACAAATAGGATTGATTCAAGAGCAGGAAGTTAATATAATGTATACTTACCTTAAATTGTACTGGATTTTAAATAATCAAATTTACTAGATCCTCATTGCAAATTCGAGAGCAACCTGGGCTACAAAGTGAGCCTAAGGCCAGCCTGAACTGCATAGTGAGACCCTGTCTCAAAGACCAAAAAACAAAACAATAACAAAACAACAACAAAAAACCCCACAAAAAATAAATCAATTTACCAGATCCTGTTTGCTATTTACAAATTATGTGCAGGGGACCGATTACCGTTTGCTTATATATATATACATACACATACATGTTTCTTTTTTCTTTTTTTGTCTTTTTTGATACAGGGTTTTGCTATGCAGTTCAGGCTGGTTTTGGGCTCACTGTGTAGCCCAGGCTGGTCTTGCGCTTGTGACAATCCTCCTACCTTAGCCTCTTGAATGCTGGAATTTCTACACAACAGTATCAATAGTAGCATAGCTTCGATTTTTTTTTTTTTTTTTTTGTCTGAGACAGGGTCTCACTATGCAGTTCAGGCTGGCCTTAGGCTCACTTTGTAGCCCAGGCTGGTCTCAAACTTGCAACGATCCTCCTGCCTCAGCCTCCCTAGTGCTGTGATTACAGGAGTGCATCACCACACCTGGCTAGTAGCACAGTTTTGACGGTCAGTTTCAGATTGCTAATGTAAGGCAGCACTAACAACTTTATTTTTACAGATTGAAGAGCTTGAATGAAAACTGACTACAAAATTCCCAAACACAGATTCTTCCTCTGCCTTTGACTTTATTTTTTTGTTTTTTTGAGGCAGGATCTCGCTACATAGTCCATGCTGGCCTGGAACTCTCATCAATCCTCCTGCCTCAGCCTCCTCAGTGCTGGAATTACAGGTGTGTGCTACCACGCTCTGCCTCTGCTTTTAACTTTACATGAAACAAAAAATACTAAGGGCCGGGGATTTAGCTCAGTGGCGTAAGCGCCCGCTTGGCAAGCTTGAGGTCGTGAGTTCAATCCCAGGTGCCGCAAAAAAAAATTAAAAATTAAAAAAAAATATAGACACTCCGTAATAGATTTTTCAGCTTGTACCCTGCCTTGGTCTGGGTTCAGCAGGTAAGAATCGTCCAACGAGTTAAGTAAGCAGTTTCAATTCCTCCAGGACCAAAGCTCCCAGGCATCACAGCGCTCGCCTGAGGTCGGCAGGTTGATGAACGATTCTCTCTCGCAGCCCCAGGGACCAGATCTTGGACAGGACACCCGAAGACCGCCCAGAGCCTCACAGACTTGCACGCTGGCGCCTGTGCCTCTGCCTACAGATCAGAGCCCGCTAGGAAGCGCTGCGCAAGCGCGACAGTCGTGCGACATCCGTCACTTACGGCCGGAGCAGTTAGAACTGGGAGTTGGTGGCGCGGTGCAGGACTCTGGACGAGACAGCTTGGGCGCGGGTAATCAGCAATCTTCCGTCCTTTTCTCAGTGATTCTCGGTATTTGGGACTATCATAGAGCTTCTTCACCCGATGCGGGCGCCTCGTCGCGGACTGTCCCATCGTGCTCCCGTGCAGCTCCGGGTGCTCCCGCGCCCAGGTGGGGGTGAGGGGCGGGGCTGAGGCTGGGCTGGTCCATCCCAGCGTCTTCCTGTTGAAATCTCCCGGGTAACTCGTGGCTCTTCTTCTTTTCCAAGACTGGTATCCGGGGACTGATTTTCAGGGTCCGCCATGGAGCCAGAGCAGATGCTGGAGGGACAGACGCAGGTACGAGGAGGCCCTGGATTTAGGGTGGCGGTGTGTGGGGAGACAGCGAGCGACAGGCTGGTATCTCTGTGACTCGTGTTTTGTTTTTTAGGTTGCAGAGAACCCTCACTCTGAGTACGGTTTGACAGACAACGTTGAGGTAACTCGCCCGATTTCTATGCCATATCTGTTCACTTCTTGAGAGCTGCAGAAAACTTGGGATCTTTTTTTACTAGGTTACTTTGCACAAGAGAAAGATTTGCTATCATGAGCTCTATAGTATCAAATTAAAGGTAGCATGTTTTACTAGCGATACTAATACTTGTTTAAGAAGTAGAGGTACTTTGTAATCGAAGGAATAACCAGTGGAACAAATGAATTAACCAGAATCAGGTGGGATTGGTTAGGAAAATACCGTATAGGTTTTGTGAAGAACATTTATGTTTTTTATTTAAAAAAGAAAAGATTCACGAGTGACTAAATTTGGAAAAATGAAGACAGGAAATATTCCAAACAGATTTATAATAGTAACAAATGCTAATATTTCTTCATCTCTTTAGCTATGTATCTTGACACATATTCTAGCAATTTGCATATATTTTCAGTCCCTTAAGACTCAAAGAAGTTGAGTAACTTACACAAGGTCACCAGGAAGTAAGCAGAGAACTGTTTTCAACCTGGACATGTTGACTTGTTTTGCAAAAGGTTTAAGATGTATTGCTAATCTTGGGGTGGGTGTGCGGTGCTTGGGCCTCCTGCATACTAGTGGAAAGCACTTTGTCATTGAGGTACATCCCTAACCCTGTGTTGCTAATCTTATGAATTCCTAGAGTTCACTGGTGTCTCTTATTTTTTGCCTGTAGAGTTGTTATTGGTGTTTATTGGTTTGATACCGCTATTGAGAAGAAAATCCATTTTTTAAAATAGCGTTCTTGTAATTGAATTGTTAAGGTGAATCGGGTGACTATACTTTGTGTTGTAGTCACTTAGACTTCTTTTTAGACTGCAACAGTTTTCATGGTGCCTGTGTATATAAAGCTATGACACTGTGGCAATAACCAAATGCTGTATACCAAACCACAGGATCTTCCTTTGTTTTTGGAGAGAAAAATGAAAGCGGGTGTTTGATGTTCTTTGGTGATTGGTCTTGTTTCTTGATTTTTTTTTTAGTATTGAGGATTGAACTCCTTGGGGCCTTTGCACTGATCTAAATTCCCGGCCCTCTTTTGATTTTGTTTTTGGGACAGGGTCTTGTTAAGTTTCTCAGTTGTCCAGGCAAGGCTCAAACTTGTGATCTTCCTGCTTCAGTCTCCCAGAATGCTGGGATTCCAAGCTACGCCACCATGTCTGGCTTGCTTCTTTAATTTTAAAGTGCCCCTCCTTTAAGGAATTAATGGTGATAGTAAGATAGTAATAACTTTTTTTGTGTGTAAGCTTTTAGTTGGCCAAAAAAAGTTGACAACTCTGTGTTAGTTTTTTCATTTATCTTACTATTTTATTTCCAAGTGTGTATGATATTGGAAAGACTGGAAACCACTATTCTACAGCTGCTATTTCTGCTACTGTTCGCCTCTTTGGATCGCAATTACATTTATTTTCTTTATTGGCTTTTCAAAGTTTATTTTTTCTTTTGCTTTAGTATTTATAGTATGGAAATTTATTTTTTTATGTACAGTATGCAAATTAATCATAATTTATCTTCAAGTGGTATTACATCTTTTATATAGAATATGTAAATTAAAAAAATAGTGCTGGGAATTGAAACCAGGGCCTTGTGCATCCAAGGCAAGCACTGTATTGCTGAGCTACATCTTAGCCTAGTATATGAATCTGTATCTTATAGCAGTATTCTAGCTAGATAGTAGTATTCTTCCACTTGTATCCTCTCCTGCACTTTTCCGTTTAGCATATATTTTACTTTACGATTTCTTATATCATTTTTATTTTTTCCTTAAGTGAATTATTTTAGCTGCATGGCTGTAACCCTAGCACTTACTTTTGAGGCTGAAGCAGGAAGATCAAACAAAAAAACAGTTTTCTTTTTATCATGGATTCCTGCCCTCTCCTCCCTTCCCCTCCCTTCCCAATCCCCTCCCCTGTCTTCCTCTCCCCTTTTCTCTCCTCCCTTCCTCTTCTTTCCAGGCTGTGCCACTGAGCTACATCCATAGTCCTCAATCTCTCCCTTTTTCTTTTTAAGTTATTTTATTTTTTTATTTTTTGAGGCAGTGTTTCACTGTGTATTCCAGGCTGGCCTTGAACTCACTGTGTAGATCAAGCTGGCCTCGAACTTGCAGTGATCCTCCTGAATCAGTGTCCAAAGTGCTGGGATTACAGGAGTGAACCATCATGCCCTGCTGCGCTTTCTTTAATTGTTGTTAGTGGTGCCCAACCATCCTTTAGGCCTAGTTGCCTCCATTTAAGTATTCTACTGGAAAGTTCCAAGTATTCCAAGTTTTCCCATTCTGGGTCATAGTCATGCAAACTATTTCCTGCTTGTGTAAGCTCAATGATTGTTCCTCCTGCTCCTTCTGAGTGGTTCTTTTCCTGGTCTAAGGGGACTGGAAGACAATCTCTTTAGTGTCTTTCTGTATGATTCTCCTCTCCATGCAACATTTTCCTTTCTGGTACTCTGCTCTGCAAATTCTAGTTGTTTTCATCTCTCAGAATTTGGAACTCCAGTGGCGCAATCAGTTAGCGTGTGGTACTTGCACATCTCCCAGAATTTTCAACTCTTTCTACTCAACTCAGTCTAATTAGGCTAAATCAAGTTTCTTCTCAGAGTCTGCATCCTATAAGTTCTTTAGATAGGACACCATAAACTGGAACAATCGTAGACGTTACCTCAGCCCTTCCTCTTTGGTCACAGTAGTATATAGGTTTTCAGGTCTCACTATGTAGTCCAGACTGGCCTTCAATTTATAATGTAGCTCAGCTGGTATCAAACTCGTGGCAGTCCTCCTGCCTCAGCCTCCCAGGTGATGGGATTACAGGTATACACCACCATGCCTGGCTTACATTTTTTTTAAAAGACATTTCTATCTTCAGATAAATTAATTCTAATACTGCAACCTCGCTCAGCAATATTCAGTAAATTTTTGTGGTTTTTTTTTTTTTTTTTTTTTTTTTTTTTTTTTTTTTTTTTTTTTTTTTGGTACCAGGGATCAAACTCATAACCTCATGCTTGCCAGGCAGGCTCTTATGCCGCTGAGCTAAATCCCTGGCCCTCAGTAAATGTTTGAATGAGATAAATGAGAAGATTTAGTTCAAGAATATTATAGGAGCTATTATTGCTTGGGTGTTGCTGCTGCTTATTGGAGGCATTGTAATGTCATGAAACTCTAACTAGTTTTCATTGTAAACAAATTCTGCAACAGGAAGTTAGGACTTTTTAGAAAATACACTCTGAATGATAATTGCTTCATTTTCTTTATTGTGATTAGGCTGACGTTTTGAACATAGTGGATTTTGGTTCAAAATGGAAGAAAAGTCATTCAAAATGATAATGTCAGTTTTCAGAAAGACCAAATTGTGTAATATTTTCTGTAATGGAAAGATAAATTTTACAAATGCTCAATTAGGATTTCAGAAATGATGGAATGCTATGGGTATTCATTGAGATTTACTGGTGAACAATGCATTTCTTGATCTGTGGCTAAATAAATAGCCATTTTATAGATTAATTGAAAAGACAATTACAAAATTAGGTTAAAAGAATCATATAAAAGAAATTGTGTGACGTAGTTAAAGGATGTTGTCTGTTTGCCTTTCTTTCCTTCTTTCTTTTTTTTTTTCTTTTGAGGTGGGGTTTTAGAGATAGGCTCTTGCTGTGTGGTTTAAGCTGGGCTCACTATGTAGCCCAGGTTGACCTTGAATTCAGCAGCTAAACAAGTATGCACCACCGTACCGGCCTGGGATGTTGTCTTTGGAAACCTTGATATATTTGTTGTAGATTAATGATTAAAAGTTATTTCTTCTGCTTTTACATAATACAATTAGATCTAGAAAAATATTTTTCTTTGTTGACTCTTTTATATCCAGTTTGAATGTGGTCAAATGGAAATATTCTTAAGAATACTGCTTTGAAGCCACACTTGGTGGCACATGCCTATAGTCCTGGCATTCAGAAGATTGAGGTAGGAGGATTGCCAAGAGTTTGAGGCCAACCTGGGCTATTGCAAAGCGAGATCCTATCTAAAAAAAAAAAATCCTAAAAAAACCCCAAACAAGCCGGGCGTGGTGGCTCACGCCTGTAATCCCAGCACTCGGGAGGCTGAGTCAGGCAGATCGTTGTGAGTTCGAGACCAGCCTGGGCTACAAAGTGAGCTCAAGGCCAGCCTGAATGGCATAGTGAGACCTTGTCTCAAAAAAAACAGGGCTGGGGATCTAGCTCAGCGGTCTAAGCACCTGCCTGGCAAGTGCAAGGTCGAGAGTTCAATCCCTGGTCCCGCAAAAAAAACAAAACAAAACAAAACCCAAACAAACCCCAAACCATCAAACAAATGAAAAGGAATATTGTTTTGAGCCAGGTAAGGTGGCACATACTTGTAATGCCAGCTACGTGGGAGACTGGGGCAGGGAGATTACGAGTTGAAGTCTGGCCTGAACAATTTAAGGAGCTCTTTTCTAAAAAAAAAAAGGCACATATAGAACTATTTTGTCTTTTAAGAACTCTTTCTTTCTTTCTTTCTTTCTTTCTTTCTTTCTTTCTTTCTTTCTTTCTTTCTGCTTTAGACAAAGTCTTGTTATGTAGTTCAGGCTTCCTTTGAACTCATGACAATCTTCCTGCCTCAGCCTCTGAACTGCTGAGTTTACAGATTTGAGCCATCATGCCCATTCTAAGACCTATTTATTTTAAAAAATAGTAGATTTCTAAAAAGGCAAAATTTTTAATAGCTTTTGATAGTCTAGATGTCAGCTGCAAATGTATGAATGCTTCCAAATTTTGGAGTGGTTAAATAGTGTACAGTGGTACCTCAGTTCACCAACAGTTTTATTTGCCAACAGTTTGGTTTGCAAACAAACATTTGGCCAAATTTTGTTTTTGTTCGCAAACCACATTGGATGACAAACACGACTGTAACTGACTTTCCTATACAAACACAAACATGGCCATCTTTTCCAAAGTTATAGAACAAATTTGTTAGTCCCAAAATTTTATTCATTTAAATTTCATACTCATTTTATTTTATTTTATTGTTTTTGGTGTAGTTGTTCTTTGTGGTACTAGAAATTGAACCTTAGACCTTTGTACTGAGCTACTTCCCCAGCTCTTTTTCTTATTTTTAAGTTTGAGACAGCATGTCACCGAGTTACTGAATTGCTCAGGCTGGCCTCAAACTTGTGATTTTCTTGCCTCAGCCTCCCAGGGTGCTGGGACTACAAGCCGTGTGCCAACCTGGCCTATTACTTTTAAAAATCTTGGATATATTTCTTTAAAAACAAAACAAATGGAAAAGCATTCTCATTGTTGCACAGAGTAACCATGAAAATAGAAACAATGATGATGAGTATTAGCTAGATTCTTACAGCATAAGCCTGTGAGACCACAGCCTGTCTTCTGTGTTTTAAGGTAGTTTAACCAGTTGTGGTAGGGAAAACCTGTAATCCCAACACTGTGAGAGACTGAGGCAGGAAGGTCACAAACTTCAGCCTAGTCTGGGCAATTTAGTGAGACCCTGTCTTAAAAAAAAAGGGTTGGGGATGTAGCTCAGTGCAAGGACCAAGGACTCTGGGCTCGATCCCTAGTGCCATTAAACAACAACAACAACAGGTTAGCCCAGCCAGGTGGCACATGCCTATAGACCCAATGTTTGGGAGGTTGAGGAAGGAGGATCAAGAGTTCCAGGCCTGCTTGGGCTACATAGTGAGTTCAAGGTCAGCCTGCACTGCATAGTGAAACCCTGTTTCAAAAAAAAAAAAAATTAAAAAAGAGAAAATGCTGGGGATGTAGCTCAGTGGTAGAGTGCTTGTGAGTTTCGTCTCCAGTATTAAAAAATAAAAAAAGGAGTTTATTCAATTTAATTTAATTTAAATTTTTTCGAGACAGGGTCTTGCTATGCAGTTCAAGCTGGCCTTGAACTCACTTTGTAGCCCAGGCTGGTCTCGAACTTGCAACAATCCTCCTGCCTCAGCCTCCCGAGTGCTGGGATTACAGCGGCGTGCTACCATGTCAGGTAAAAAAGGGAGTTTAGCAAGTGCTACAGAAGTGTGAAAGACATACTAACACCAGAGATTTTGTCCTTGATATTATCTATTATGAAAGAATTGAAACAGGACTAGCTTTCTTGCTGATTTTCAGTGCTACTTAATGTCATATCCGTTGTTTTAAAAGACATTGTAAAACAGTATTCTCATAAAAGAAAGAAACAAAAGAAAGAGAGAAAGAGGGTTGCATTTACACCTAAAAGGCAGAAGAAATGAAAGACACCAGAATTTGGAGATACAACATTTAAAGATAATATGATGTTTTGGGAGAGCAAAGAGTTAAATTTACAGATAGGTCTGAACTTCTTTCTGGGTTGGGGATATAGCTCAGCGGCACAATCGCCTGCCTGGCAAGCACAGAGTCCTGAATTTAATTCCTGGAACCGACAGAAAGTAATTTCTTTTGGCAGAGATGTTTGCACTTTCCAATCATTGATTTGCCTTTCCCTTAGTGTCATTCATTTTGTTTAACACTCAATCTAGTTGTTTGGAATATTCATGTGTTGTTTTTGAATTCACTAGAGGATAGTAGAAAATGAGAAGATTAATGCAGAAAAGTCATCAAAACAGAAGGTGGATCTACAGTCGTTGCCAACTCGTGCCTACCTGGATCAGACAGTTGTGCCTATCTTGTTACAGGGACTTGCTGTGCTTGCGAAGGAAAGGTAAGATAGTAGTATTGCAGAGAAAGAAAAGACTTCTCTAAGTTAATGTTAGTTTCTACTATAATGTTTTATAATTTATGGCTGTTAAACTTTTTTTAACAAGAAGCCAGGCATAATCTCAAGTCAGACATTTTCATTTTTTTCTACCAATTTTATATCATATGCATATTTATAAAGATTCTTAATCATAGTATACATGTATCTTCTTTTTACTTAATGACATAACATTTTTCTGTATGAATTGATAGTCTTCAGGATCATAATTAACCTAGCCATATCCTCTGTTACTGAATATCTAGCTTCACTGAATATTTAGCTTCAGTTTCGTTTGTTACTATAGATCAATAGATACTTTATCCCCTTTCATGTCTCTTTTGCCTGTGTTTACTTTTTAAATAACAAATTTTAGTGTTGTTTTACTAGTTCAAAGGGTATTACTTTTATAGTATTGAACATAACCATATTTTCTATCCTGAAGCTTGTTCAAATTCTAGTGTCACTGTAGGCTTAATGTTCTAAACTTTGTTGCCAAGTTGTTTTAATTTACGCTTACTTCATTGGCATAGTTACAGTCATGTCACTACATGTTTTTGTGCTGTAATTCTCATGCAGATTTTTTTGTATAAATACAGTGAGGCCAGGTATGGTAGTGCAAGCCTGAGACTGAGGCAGGAGGATCACTGCAAGTTTGAGGCGAGCCTGGGCTACATAGAGTTCGAGGCCAGCCCCCGATCTATATAGCCAGACCCCGTCTCAAAAAAAAAAGCAAACACAATGAGGAAATTTGTTTGGTAAATTAGATTAGTTAACGTTTATTACATGGACATTATGTTTTATTCAAAGGATAGTAATAACCATTGTAGCAAATTGATATAACTTGATAAGAAATTTTATATCTCAGAGTAAGTGATGAAGTTAGAATAGTTAATGTAAAAAGTTTATGAGCGCTGGGAGTATAGCTCAGTGGTAAGCATGCACAAGGCCCTGAGTTTAGTCCCTTGCACTGCCCATCCCAGTTGTTTAACAGAGGAAGCAATACCTACTTGGTTTTGATTGTTATATTTGTAAAACAAGATTTATTTATGATGTTGAAATATATTTTGATTCTACCACTGAGAATTAATATGTGGATATGCTTTCTATTTTTATTTTTGTTTTTTTGAGACATTCTCGAACTTGCTTGTGTAGCACAGGCTGGCCTCAAACTATGGTGATCCTCCTGCCTCAGCCTCCTGAGTGCTGGGATTACAGGCCTGTGCCACCATGCTTGGCAGAATTAATTTAAATTATTTGAAGAGTGAAGTGTTTTTTAAAAAAAAATACAAACTGGGTAATCTCAGTACTCAGGAAGCTGAGACAAGATTGCTGTGAGTTTGAGGCCAGCTTGGTCTGCATAGTGACTCCAAGACCAACCTGTACTACAAAGTGAGACTGTCTCAAAAAACCAAGATGAAAACAAAAATAATAGAATTTGTTTAAGTAAGCGTTGATTCTTCTAATTATTCACTTGAGTTGTTGAGCTATATGTTTTAGTAATACTACAGCCATAGTCTTTAAGTGGTTTTTGTTGTTTTGTTGAAGGATAATACCTATATAGAAAGTTATATATTTCATAGGTATGAATTTAACAAACAACATATCTATGTAATGTGTACTCAGGTCGGGAACCAAATACAATACTTCCAGCACCCCAGAAGTGTCTCTTGTGACCCTTTCATCATTATTTTCCCTAGAACATTCTAAGGTTAGCATATGTTTAAAACTTATTGTTTAGAATTGAGTTCATAACTACTTTTAAACCATAAAAAATTTGTCTTTTTAAAACTATATTGGTTTGGGAGTCTGAGGCAGGAGAATCGTTGCGAGGTTGAGACCAGCCTGGGCTACAAAGTGAGCTCAAGGCCAGCCTGGACGGCATAGTGAGACCCTGACTCAAAAAGACAAGGGCCGGGATTTAGCTCTGGCATAAGCACCTGTATGGCAAGTGCAAGGTTGTGCGTTCGATCCCCGGAGCTGTAAAAAAACCCAAAAAAACTATATTGGTTTCTGTCTCGCCATATATACTACAA
>RJWT010039563.1:0-12636 GCA_004365215.1 Cuniculus paca | reverse complement strand
ACCTGTATTGCTTGCAGTGTTCTGTTCTGAAATGCTATATTGTGTTTGACTCTATTCTGTTTTGTCTTGTTTTGTTTTGTTTTGCTCTATTCTCTTTAAAATAAAAAAAATGTGTTTTTCAAATGATATAACATATGTGAAGAAAGTTTATAAACTTTAGAACCGGGGCACTGGCTAAGAGATAGCAACAAAAAAATGTGTATTTAATGGTTGAAAACTTTATTCCAAAACACAGAAATGTAGAAACTGAGCCACTGTTAATTGGTGAACAAATGAACGATTTTCACAGTGAAAACAAAACAAAACAAAACAAAAAAACTTTAGAACTGGGTACCGGTATAGAAACAGGAAGGAACATCAGTCTTAAGTTTTTACTTTTTCAGTGCTTATGTAAAGTTTTTAATATTTTCCTGCCTTAAAAATAAAATCCATTACCAAGAAGAGTAATTTTTTATTTGTATCTAGTATTGAGTTGACTTTTCTCAGTACGTGACACTTAATAGAGAGAGTTCACTCTCCAATGGTGGGGAGCTTTTAAAGAACACTCAGATGTAACTGGGTCTGCAGAACAGTCTGAACGACTATGCACAGAAAGCCAGGAGGCAGAAACATACAATGTTAAAACTAAAAAGTATTTTGAATGCTATTTGAGCTCTAATTGTTTCCTTTTGCAGATATGGGAAAACTGAAGTCCAGAAAGGGGAGGTAAATTCTTCAAGGCCATAGGTTCAATGGCACAGCCACGGCAGCCAGGGCTTCCTCTTCGCAGTCTATGCTCCTCCACCATCACTCCTAAGCCTGAGGAAAAACTGCTAACAGCACTTGAGAAGACAGGGGGAAAATATTCTTCTTTTTTAAACCTAGCCTGGTGACCTAAATCACCTCCTGAGATTTGCTGACCTTGAATTATAAGGTCTACTCTATATTAAATGACATCATTTCTTATATTAATATAAAAGCATTTTTTCATACATTGATAAAAGCAAAATGGCTGATATCCCAATATGACATTCCTGAATTCATTGTTTCAATAAAAACATGAAATTGTTTACACATGGCATGAAAATTTCACCTGTGATTCATACTGAAAAATATTAAATATAAAAAAAAAAAACCCCATCCTGAAATAACACCAAGCTCTGTGTGTCCGAGCCAGTACACAGTCAACTGCTTGCGCCAGGCTCCACAATAGAAGGTGGGTGTTGAATTCTTTTTAGAGACCACAATGAAAATTTCTCTCCAAGTCTGATTTCAACCAAAAAAGGAAAACAAGGGAACTTCAAGCCTCCACCCATGTCTTAATTGTGTAACTGCTGTATATTATTATATTCATATCATAGAATTTTAGGATTTTATACTTTAAAGAGAGCCCGCAGATCATCTTCGCAACCTCCGTTCTTTTACAAAATGAAGAAACTAAAGTTCAAGAAGGCCCATGTCCTGTTCAAAGTTATAGGGTTGACAAGGGACAAAGCCAAGGATAGAACCTTTTAGTTACAGCTCCAAGTTCTATCATATCATCCTTTTAGTTTTCAACACAGAAAACTAAAAGAGAAATATGTACCTAATACATACAACTTTGAGTACATGTGCATTTAAGAAGTCTAAGTCTACACTACCATCAGGTTTATAATGGAAAAAATAACAGTGCTTGCTGTTTACTGGCAACCACTCTGAGATCTCCTTCTTACCTTCATCTTTCTAAGTCACATGTTCATATTAACATTCTCCTCTTCCCATTTTAGACACTCTACTGCGTTTCTGCCATGAAAAATGAGAATTTAGCCTTTTCACACCTCTCATGCCTCACACAAACATTTCATCCCTTCTTTCACATACTATCTACTGATTTTTATTAATAAATGAGAATTTAACTTTCTACCCTTCCACACTTCTCTTTCTTATCCTCTCAATATATTCAATATCACTTTTTTTTGTTAAACAAACATTTAGTGTTTACTTCATTACACCTACACAAATATTGTTCACTTCTGAATGATACCATGTATTATTCTTTTTTTTGGTACCTTTTTGTTTGTTTCTGGAAGTGAACATTGCTATCTTTTTCTACCGGTTAATTTTTATGTACCTGCCACTACATAATCTCCAAACGTTGACAAAACTTTAAAATGCTTTTCCATTTCATTAACTATATCATATAAACTGTCAAGTCCATTTCTCCCCTTAGAGATGTTCCTGAAGCCTTACAGAGCTTAATATTATAAAGTATACAGTGTTCAAAACAGTACTGTATCTGGTACATAGTAAGTGCTCCACATACAATACTTATTATCATTATTAGTACTCACATATTCTCTCTGTTATCATCCTTATAGTATCCACTAATTGGCTGGGCTTAAAACTGCTAACTCAGTAATGGCTTCTTAATTAATTAGAATAGGAATCAGAAAAGCAAGAAAAAGTGAGTTACTTAACATCAAAAGAAAAAAAACTGAAGTATATTGTTCATTCCTTTTAAATGGTAATTTTCACTAAACCTCTGATTGGAGAGGCAGTGATAAACACACACACATCCAAGTAATTACAGAGTGAAACTGAAAGATTGATACATGATGTGGATGATCAGAAGATCTGGGTGACAGACCCAGCTCTGCTGCACAGTCATGTGTAAACTCTTTCTTTATTTGGGCTAGTCGTAACATTTTCAAACTTTTAAAATTAAGTAATCTTTAACAAGTTAACTTGGTATTATCAAAAATAGAAAAAGAAGGCTCTAGGCCAAGGACAAAAGGACAAGGATAGGGAAAAAGGAGAAAGAACTGTTTATTAAGTTCCTACATGTCCTATCCATTCATTCATTCATTCATTCATTCAACAAATATTTACTGATTGTCCACTGGGGAGGTGGAGTAACCATGTCTATGTCTTTGGAATCACTGGCCTGGGCTGAATCTATTCTCATCATATAATCCCTTGAGCAAATTACACACCAATCAGTGCTTTGTCTATGAAACACAACTAATGATACTTGTCTCCTAAGATAGTTGTGAAGTGTAATTAAAATTTTCATAGAGAATGGAAGCTCCTGAGGCCTGACTTTTAGGGGATAGTCATTAAAACTGCTGGGTGTAAAGCATTGATGTGAAGAGTTCTGACTTTCTTGCTTATCAGTGATCAGAGTTGACTCAAAGCTTTAAGGAAGAGAGTGAAAGAAGAAAACAACTCCAGAGGCAGCTGTAAAGGACAGGGGGAAAGCTTAAAATCCCTTTTCTCTAAGAAATATTATTTCAGTTCCACCAAAACCTACCCCCACAAACTACCATCAATACTATACTTTCCCAAACACAGCTCCCTCTTCCCTCTTTCAGATTGCAGTGGCAGATGCCAAGAAATTTAGGCAAATAAAATACTGCTTTGAGTCTAACAGCCTCAAATTAGTCTCTGAAATAAACACCTTTTGTAACAACTTCCTACTGAACCACCACCCAGAGTCTAAGCAGTTTTAAGTGGAATTTTGGTTTCAATTAGCTTGAATTTCAGCTTTCCTCGGAATGGTTTAGGACTTTGCAGAAACAATTAAATTTTTGTTCAGTTCAATGGCTGGTAGGCAAAGAAGGCAATAACTACATATAGATAATAAATTAGATGGGAAGTCAGGAGAAGCAATCTTCAGTAGTTTCTCTTGAAAAAGGAACAAACAGTATTGCTTACTAGCCAAAGAAAATCCCTGTATTAAAATAGCCAAGAGAATCTGGCTTGATAGTTACTGGAACAAGCAGAAAGAATAAAAACCAGAGCAAAAGAACATATTTAGACCACAACAGACAACTATGGCCATATGTCAGTTCCACTAACTCTCTTCCTTCCTCATTCCCACCCCCAAGTGCTTTTGTTAAAGATACAGTATTTTTCCAAAGCTACATGCTCGTCACATCTCAAATCACCATACATCCAAATGCAAGTTTCACCACATGAAACAAACAGATCAGCTATGATGTTACAGCTATTATAGCTTGGAATTAACTAGCTGATACAGTATGATGAATGCTGGCCCACTGACTAGGAATGACCATTTGAAGCTCTGGAGATCATATTTAAAAATACAGCCCGATTATACTTCTGAGAAGTAAAGGGTGAGTTTTTGTACTCAGTGAGCATCCTCCTATTGAGCTAAGAAGTCTAATTTAATATCAAACTGCTAAATTTTTTTTTTTTATTTTTTAAACGCACAATTTTTCCAGGCCAGGAACGACCCTGGGGTTCAGGAATCATTTTGTCATTTAGGTTTTGGCAGAAAAAAAAATTCACTTTAGACAACACACACACACACACACACACACACACACACACATCGTTCCAAACTACATTCATCTACACAAGGCCACTTATTGCATGGCTTATTAGTTCCATATGGAGCTTGAGCTAAGCTGCATGATATGTTTGATACGAACCGTCTGTTACCGTGAGGGAATGTGGGTTAATACAATGCTTCAATAAAGGTTACTAAAAGATCAACACTTTCGTGATGGGATTACAATGAATTTGACTACAAAGGGAACTGGTATGGAGGGACTGAAAAATAAGAAATTAAAAATGCATATATATATATATATATATATATATATATATATATATCTCAAAGACTTTAGAGTTGTGGCTTATATAGTCAAAAAACCTCAGCAGGACTAGTTACAAGGGTTTCAATTCATTTTTAAATACTAAGGTTCCACTGACAAGAAAAGAACAGATTATGAGCTGTAAAAAAAGGGCACCACCATGTCAAAAATACAATTTGCCTTCCTAGAAGAAACTGCAACTTTCTCAAAGATGTGGAAAAGTTACCTAACAAATATTTAATATGAGCAATCATACTATTTGTTACAGTGAGTCATTACAATATACACTCTAAGGAAAAGTATAAAAACTCGGTTATGAGCCTCTGGTTGCAAGAACAACCTAAATACTTTCCCAACTCTGTCTATAAACACATGCCAGTATTTTCCAATATAGATAGAATGTAAACACTAGACACAGTGGGGCCTGAAGGTCTGAGATTTGAAGGCTAAAAGTCCAGTCTAAAAGCTTCTGCCATTCCTCCTCCCAGGAATAGTGTCAACTGCTCTCAGAAACATGGAATTAGTATTAGAGCCTAATATTAGGCACTCTGAAAGCATCTACCCACCGGCTTCATTTACCCTGCAAGGTAAGGGAGAGGTTACGTTGTTTCCACCTGAGGCTGAACAGGTTGAATCGAGGGACTGAGTTCTAACCACAGGCTCTTTTCTATCACATGTTGTTTTGTGTATTTAAGAAGGCACAGGTTACATGCGAGCACATTTCCCTTTTAAAATCTGCCATATTAAAAACATTTAAATTAAGATGATCTTTTGCTTCAGATGTTATGTAGGCTAGAAACAACTTGGAACCCACTGAACTGGCCCACTCTGGAGTCAACTCGATCTGTAAGTATGGTCTCTATCACTCCAGTCCTTGTAGGTTGCTAAAGACGGTCAATAATGCATACTGCAAATGAACAAAAGAAGCAGAACTGAAAATTTTCCAAAGGAAGGTAAATTATAACCTTGGCGACAGCTGCAATCAGCTAAGCTACACTGCTTTAATTATTGATCTTCAAAAGAAGGGTTATTCCCTGGAGACTAAAAGGTAAATCTGTCTAGGATGCATTACAGCAGGTACTCACGCTCTCCAGCAGGTCTAGCAGGCCCAACGTTTGCTGTCTTCATGTTGATAGGCCTATACCGATGCTTTACTATAATGTAACGACCTTTAACCCAAACAGACCCAGTCTACCCCCGATTCCCTTTAAAGCTAAATCTTAGTCCTTACACTGCTCAAACTCGGCATTTCTGCCTCCGATTTATTGAACTTTGATGTCACTTGATGAAAAGAACTATATATTCCTCCAAGATGATAGATGAACAGTTTTCCAAACTGCTATAGAAATGGAAACATAGAGTATATGGCCACTCACATTTGCCTTCTTATGTTTCTTAAATTCATCCAGCTTGTTGCATGTATGAGCAGTGTGGATGTACCACCAAGTGTCTATTTAGAAACCAGTTGATGGACATTTGGGTTGTCTCCTACTTTTGTCTTTTACTGAACAAGGTGATAAAAATATTTGGGCACAGGTTTTTGTCTGGATTTGAATATTTGTATCTTTTACACCAATATCTAAGAGTGGCATTGCTAGATTCAATGGCAGATACATGGTTAACTTAAAAAAATATCTAATTGCTTTCTGAAGAGGCTAAACAATTTTGCCTTTCCTGTAGCAATATGCGAGTGTTTCAGTTGTTCTACATTCCTGTCAGCCCTTGATAGTGTTAGTTTAAGAATTTTTAGCTATTTCAATAGCTGCCTAGTAGTACTTCACTGTGGTTTTAATTTGCATATTTCAAATGATTAATGATGTTGGGCATTTTTTCACATGCTTATTTACTATCTATATTTTCTCTGGCCTTCCTGTGGTTTCTGTGAGTCACCTAATGATGAATGTAAGCTTTTCTGATTAATATCTGGCACCCTCTGATTAATCTTAATACCTTCTAATTAGTAAACCTATATTGAATACCAATTCTGCTTAATCATAGCTAGAGCAGATTTTGTGGACTTCAATAATACAACCCTATATACAATCAGGTGCCACAGGGAGTTCCTATGTGTGGAAAATGGCAAAATGAAAGGTTTACCAAGACTGTAGAGATTATTTCATAAAAATTCAGACAAATCTATGTAGCAGAGTTTTATTAGAATAAAAGGTGAATATAAATCTGTTACCATACAATTGATTACAGAGGAACAGAGACCCACTCTGGTATCACTCAAAGCTACATACACTGACCACAAATACTTGACATGATCATTAACAGAGATTATTCAATTCAATTCAACAAATCATTAAATGATTCCTGAACTGTCTCTGTGTGTATGGTGATGGCGGTGCTGATGAAGGAAGAAGTGGAGATATATTATTATATATATGGCCCTATTTATAGTAGGGCAATTTGAGACTCAATTAAATGAAGAGTTTGAATTTGCATATCAGGTTTGTCTGAACCCTAACACTTTGAACTCTTAAGTACCTTCCAAGTGATGAAGACAATGGTGATATCAATAGCCGGTATTTTTCTCAACCCAGAATCTGGGCAAGAAGGAACTCTACTGCCATGTCATTTCATTTAATCTTCAAAACAGCACTACCGTGGTATGCATGCCACTGGGTGCATGACAAAGTTTAAAAGGCTAAGGAGTTAGCCTAAAATTTCCCAGGTAGCAAAAAGAGGAACTGAGATATTAATATAACTCTGATAGTTCATATCACAGCATACAGTCTAAATATTAAAAGTTGGTTAGAAAAGGTTGTCTTTTCCAATATTTATTTAATTCCAATACTTAACAAAAGAAGTCTTTGGGGTCAGGGATTTAGCCCAGCGATTCAAGCGTTTGCCTGGTAAGCTCAAGGTTGTCAGTTTGATCCCCAGTACCAAAAAAAAAAAAAAAAAAAAAAAAAAAAAAAAAAAAAAAAAAAAAAAAAAAAAAAAAAAAAAAAAAAAAAAAAGAAAAAAAAAGAAAAAAGAAATAAAAGAAAAGAAAACTTTAACTCTTCTATGAGAGACACATTTCTTCTCTTGTTTTCAGAAACTGGACAATAGTTCTATCTCTACAAAGTTGTTGTTCAGCAAAGCTATACATACTTAAGTGTTTTGGAAAGTTTGCTTGTAAATTAATCCCCACAGCTTCTCAATCATTCTTTATGTCTCTGAACTCCCTCCAGTTTCCTTTAAAGAATCTGCTAATGAAGTGTTTGAAATGGAACACAGTTTTCTAGAATTCTCTTTTCTCTTAATTTTTTTCCCCCTTAAAATATTAACTTTACTATGATGGCTGTGCTTCATGCCTTTTAAGTTGTGGAATTCCTTTGACCTCAGTTGAACTGCAATAGAGTCTAAGCCCATGTGTCCATTGTTTAGTCTCATTGGTTGATCATAAATAAATGGAGTTTCAAAAAAAAAAAAAATCCCAAACCAGCAATGAACGTGGACATTGCTCCTTCAACTGGACTGATGCTCTTATAATTTGTTTTGGAGTACTTTTAATCCTTGTTTGATCTAACAACTCATTTATCAAGAAGTAATTAACTCATTAAATATGTATTTGTATTAGCCATCTTTCTATCACTGGAACAAAATTCCTGAGAAAATTAACTTAGTTTATTTTGGCTCATGGGTTATGAGGTTCCCGTCTATGATCAGAGGGCCCACTGCTTTGGGCCTCTGATGAGCAGCACATGATGGTAAAATTGCGTGGTGCAGCAAACTGCTCACCTCACCAGAGAGCCCCAAGAGAGATGAAGAGGAGACCCTGTAAGGCTATGCTCTCAAATGGCCTGTAGTCCATTCATCAAAGCACAGCAACACTGAATACCTGTTATTTGTAAGGTGTACAAGGTGTGACAGAGTATTACAAAATGACTTAGCCATGGATACTACCTGACGGTTCCCTGTTACTACAGTGATATAAAGAAAGTACAGGTAGTCCTCATTTAATGACCTACTTATTTAACATCTATTTGAACTTATGAGTCATGCTGTATGGATTTATAACCTGTCTTTTTTTTTTTTTTCTTTTTTGGTATAGTTGTATGCATCTTGTTTATAGAGTTTCAATGTCTTTTCTTTGGTACATCACACCTTGTTTATAAAGCATTGTGATTTTCACTTATTGTGCTGTACAGTACAATATGTGGTTTTATGTTGTTATACATCACAGTACTGCATATAAAAGTTATGCAAATAAAAGCAAAGTCATCAAGTTGGAGTTTCCTTTGTTCTGAATATTGTAATGTACATATTATGTATATACAATTTCTCTTTTAGCACGCAATTCATTTAACAATCTTGTTGAAAGGAATGAAGTTTTGTCCTTAAACAAGGAATGTCTATATAAGAGAGATTCAAGGATGAGGTAGTAGGCGGAATTTTAAGACGGATTCTATAACCTTTACCCCCTGGTGTTATTCCCCTGATAATTTTATGTTTACTGCAAGTGGAGATTATTTGGGCAGGCCTAATCTAATCAAATATACTCTTCAAAAACAGTTTTCTGACTGGCAGATAAAGAGAAAGAAAGAGATATAAAATGTGGGAAAGTTGATAGGATGTTACTGGTCAGATGATGGAGGAGTCCTATGAGAAGGAATATGGTTGGCTGGTCGTGGTGGTGCACATGTGTAATTCCAGTACTCTGGGAGGCTGAAGTACAAGGATCACAAGTTCGATCCTAGCTTGGGTAATTGAGCAACTTAGCGAGATCCTGTCTTAAAACGAAAAATGGGCTAGGGATGCAGTTCAGTGAGAAGTCACTGGATCCCATCCCCAATACTGAATGTGGATGGCCTCTAAGAACAAACAGCGGCCCTTGGCTGAAAGCCTGTGAGTAAATGGGAACTCAGACCAGCAACTGAAAGGAAATGGATTCTGCCAACAATTAAATGAGTTTGGAAGTAGATTCTTCCCAAGAGCATCCAGATAAGAGCCAAGCCTAGCAAACACCTTGATTTTGGCCTTATGACACCCTCAGCAGAAAAACCAGATGAGCCTACCCAGACTTCTAACCCATGGAACTGTGAAATAAAAATGAGAATAATTTATTGAAGCTGCTGAAATTGTGATGTTATTATGAAGCAAGACAAAGTGAAAACAAAAAATAATACAAGTAAAAAAGATTATCTTTTACTTGAAGATACGAGGGCTGAATTTATGAGAAGAACATGGCCCTGAACAGTTCTTTTATCGACAGCTAATATTTAGACACAAGAAGATGGCCACAGCATTTCTGGAACTTCATTTAAAATTTGCAATAAACATTTCTGTGTATCTACTATGTGTCAGGCACAATGGGGATATCCTTAAGTAAGAGCACAGAGGATTTTAGTTAGTAAACAGTATTTTAAACATTCAATACTTGCTGGAGCATACTTTCTAGTACCTAATTTAAGTGGTCAGGGGGAAGTGGCTAGAAATGCCAAAGAATCATCCCCAACTTTATCTCCTTTTTTTGAGTCCTAATTTTTCTCTATAGATTACGGTTCTCCAAAATATTCTTTAAGATGTTCATCAGAGTAAGAGCCAAATTTAGATGTTCTAGTTTATGGAAGACAGACTAGACAACTGGAAAAAAAAAACACGTGATAATCTTTGGTAGTTACAGCAAAGGACAGCATCAAGTTAGTTTATCGTATTGGAAAACCCAATATATAATAATCCTCTTAAAGTAGTGCATAGCCACAAGCCAGCAATTACAACACAAATAAGACAGATATTCACTATTACTATAATCAGTTAATACTAATTAGATAAGATTTATCAGATAAGAGCCATAAAAATTGGAAAATGGAAAATAATAATTTTGTTATAGATGATACAGCTATACATCTAGAAAATCTGAGCAAACCAATGAAAACTCATTATGAGCTAGAAGATAATTCAGTACAAAATTTAAAATGAAATCAACAGCCTTTCTTTACATAAGTTACTATGAATTAAAATATTACATACCATTTTAAATAGCAAAAGATAATATATGTAGAAATAAACATAACTAAAATGGCAACATTTATATCAGGAAAACTTTAGTATCCTATTGAGGGATATAAAATATCTTAATAAATGGAAACTCACATCCTGTTCTTGGCTAGGAAGACACTATAAAAATGACATCTCTATAAAACTAACCTATGTATTTACTGTTTTCTTTTTAAGAACTAAAAAGCTATTCCAAAGTCCAATTTTATTTTGGTAAATAAAAACACTTCTAGAACTGGGCATAGTGGTACAAGCCTGTAAGGCCAGCATTTGGGAAACGGGGGCAGGAGGATCAATAGTTTAAGACCAGGCTGGGATATGTAGCAACTTTGAGGCTAGTCTGGGCTACATAATGAGACCCTGTCTCAAAACAACAAGAAGAAAAAGAAGAAGAACAACAACAACTAATCTAAACCAAACTCCAAAGAAACTCCAAAGAAACAAAAACACTTCTTTTACCTCTATTCCATTTTCTAAACTGTTTCAAGTATTTCACTAATATTAACTCATTTAACCATCACAAGAACTCACCAAAGTAGGTGCTCTTTTATTTCCATATTACAGATGAAGAAACAGAGGCATAGAGAGAAATAAGTTGTTCCCACAGTCCCTACACTAGACTCTTAAATCTTTAGAGGCAGAGAACCTATTTTATTTACTGTTAAATGCTCAGCACCTAACATCATGCCATATGCATGGGAGTTAATACACTTTTTTTTGGGAATTAAATTGCAAATCATAGGGGTGAAATCCATTCTTTATGTGAGTTAGGGAGAAATCCCTGTAGGAAAAGCTCTCATGATGAGTGAGACCTAAACTGTAACCTGACAGAAAGTGAGCTGCCTGGGTCGTAAACAGTGGGAACGGAGGTAAAGTAGGTGTAGGAATAAAGGAGTAAAGGAAGTGGAGGGAAGAATCTAAGCCACGCTCTGAGGCAGGCTGAGTACATACATTGAGTGTACGTATCTATAAATTTGGGGGTGGTAGATTGGCTAAGGAACCATTTTGCTTAATTTCATATAAAAACCAAGAATGTGATTTTTTTCCTTGGAAATGTAAGAAATTTATATTATCTGTTAAATACCCAAGCAGCATGAATAATTCTGGACAATTGAATTAGGAGTCTGAAAAAAAAAATCACCACAAATTTGTTTTAGATGTGTTAAAATTTCCATGAAAAGAACTGATAAATGAGAACTCAATTTGCTATTTAATTACCATCTGGTGCTATTAATCTTTGAACAGGTTAAGATACATAACTACCCATCAAATCAATTAGTGCTTCCAAGAACTATGACAAGGTTATTACAAAACATGATCTTCTGCCTTCACATTGCCACTTTCACATTAACATCCTAGCTAACTTCCAAAATTCCTGACCCAATCTAATTAAAAGCCAATTTATCTGAAATGGCACTA
Organism: Cuniculus paca; assembly: GCA_004365215.1. Taxonomy (NCBI): domain Eukaryota; kingdom Metazoa; phylum Chordata; class Mammalia; order Rodentia; family Cuniculidae; genus Cuniculus; species Cuniculus paca. The sequence continues at coordinate 649 of RJWT010039563.1, read as the reverse complement.
GGGAAGAAACAAAAAACTGAAGCCTCTTAGGTTGGAACTTTAGGTTTTCTAGGTGGTACTTGTATGGCCCTAGACAAGTCATTCACACTCCCTAAGTCTCTAGTTCTTCTCCTACACAATTCATATAACAATACCTGCTTCACACAGTTATTGAGTGGGTTAATTAAAATACTATACATAAAACTCCCAATATATTCTGTAAGTTAAAAGTGTCTTACATATGTTATTTCTTTTTTCTTTCTCTAAATACGTGTTCCTAAGAATATTACTGCTTTTTGCACTAACCCATTAATGCTATACCTCAAGCATTATTAGCTTTTCTAATTTTCTTGAGATTACATGTAGCTATTTGGGGTCATAACTGGATCATGCATGTCTAAAAATTCAAGACACCAAAAAGAAAACATCCAAGATAAATAATAAGATTCATAGCGTTTTGAAAATAAGAAATGCCAAAATTCTGTGGGTGAGAGTGAACTGAAATGAAGATTGGAAAACTGACAGGAAAACAAAATTGGGATGATAGTGAGAGGATTATCAGGTAGAGAGCATAAAACTATATATAGGAGGTAAACGGAAAACTTACATTTGAAATCTAAATTATATATGTGTATATGTATGTATGTATATATATATATATATATATATA
>RJWT010039562.1:0-12645 GCA_004365215.1 Cuniculus paca | reverse complement strand
AATTACTCATCACTAAAGCTAATATTAGAATGAATGGATGATTTGACAATCATTTCTTTAAAAATAGCAAGTTGACATTACAAGTGAGCTAGTAAAAACTTTCAAAATAAAGGGTTTGGATATATGTAGAAAGGTAACTCATTGGAAGAATGCTAGGGAGGGGGAAATAGTTGAACAGTCCCAAGTCCTAGGAATTCCAGACTAAGTATGTTAGTAGGAGCCCTGATCCTGGCCCACAGCAGTCTATTGAAATGGCCCTGAGCACTTTGGCTACTCTGTAATCTAAACAGAAAGAGTGACTTCATTAGAGTTTGTAGGCTCACTGATTTCATATCAAAGGCATTGGGTAATATGGCACGCTGCAATACCCTTGTATTTTGCTCCCTAGCTCCAAAGAGCAAACAAACAGGCCTCGTGTAGCTAACCAAGGCCAACTGGTTTTGGTCTTAAACAGGAACTGGATTAGGGACAGATGATAAATACTTTTGAGATAGATGTGTGTAAACCATTTTAGGCCCTGAGGCAGAGCATATCATACTACAAGTGGAGCAGTGCAAGGCATAGCTGGGCACAGAAAGCAAACTTTAAACTCAGGAACAAACTGACGTTATTGCCAGATATTAAGTTAGAAGGAGCTGAAGACGCACCTGTCTGATTCTAAGGCTTACTGAATGGTTAAGAGGTTGGATAGTTTAACAGGTTAATGCAGTGAACTTTTCATGCTATCTGCTTATTATAATCACTCATTTACTTAATTCATATTACCATGTTACTTGCATATTAAACATTTTAAGTAAAGCTAATGTTATCAGGCATCACTAGGTTTTTTTCTCAAATATTTTTGTTCTTCCATTTATCTTGACTGCTCCATATATCTCAGTAAACAGCATCCCCATTGGTTCATAGGATCAGGAAAAATGTTTAGATCATTTTTTTTTTTTTTGCGGCACCAGGGATCGAACTCATGACCTCATGCTTGCTAGGCAGGCGCTTGGGCCACTGAGCTAAATCCCCGGCCCCTCCTTATTCTTTTTTAAAAAGAAAACAAACATACAGTTACACTGCATATACAAGCTTTTGAAAAATCTTTTCAGATCAATTCCTAAAATATTTGTAGTATTCAATAACCTCTTACTGCATCTATTACCCCACCTGGATTCAAGCCACATGCCTCTCCTAATTAGTTGCCCTGATCCTACTTCTACATTTTTAAAGTATGTGTCTACTTCTCAGAAGTACGATGGCCAATAAACACATGAAAAATTTTCAACATCTCTCGCTATTAGAGAAATGCAAATTAAAATAATACTGAGATTCTATTTTACTCCAGAAAGAATGACTATCATCAAGAAATCAAATAGCAACAAATGCTGGTGAGGAATTTTCCTACCCTGTTGTTAGGAATGTAAACTAGTACAACCACTATGAAAATCATTATGGAGATTGCTCAAAAACTAAAACTAGAAATTTCACTTGACCCAGCTATTTCCCTTCTAGGTATCTTCCCAAAAGAGTTAAAGTCATCATATTACAGTGATCCATGTATACCCATGTTTATAACAACACAATTCACAATTGTTACACCTTGGGGACAGCCTATATGTCCTTCAACAAATGAATGGATAAAGAAAGTGCGGCATTTATACACAGTGTTGTACCACTCTGCCATAAAGACAAACTTGAGTCATTTGTAAAGGAAAAAAAAAGTGGATGCACCTCGAGACCACAATGCTAAATGAAATAAATCAGACACACAAGCTTAAATATCATATGGTTTCTCTTAGATGAGAAACCCAAAATATAAATAAAGAGCATGACAAAAGATAGATATAGGAAAAAGGGAGATAGATCTTTTGCAAAAGGGAACGAGACCAAGAGATGAAAGGAGGGAAGTGGAAGGGGATGGGAAAAAACTTAAGATATGTTATGTACAGGTGCCAACTCCCAACAAGTTACAATCATTATGTATGCAAACATATACCAATAACTATTAAAAATAAAGCTCATGTCATGAAATTATGCCCCCCCAAGCCCTCTAATGACTTCCTATCACCCTAATGAAACTTTAGGACTTTTTATTGACCCATAAGGCCAGATAGCAACCTTCTCCACTTCATCATCCACTCCACTTTTTCTCCCACAGGTTAGTTTTACTGCCACAAAACTCACCTTCTCCCTATGCTACAACAAAGCCAATGTATTTCTTTCTTGAGATACACATTTTTGCTTCTTGCTTATATATTGCTCTTTTTTCTCTCTGAAATGCTGTTTCTCAGGCATTTGTGTGGCGCACTCCACAGTCTGCTTAAATGACACCTCCTCCAAAAGCTCTTGCCCTACATTATCACTTTAGCCCTTCACACCAATATTCCCAAATCCCTTATCCTGCTTCATCAGTCTTCATAGCATTTTTCGCTGGTTGAAAATAATGTACATCTGTGTTTTATAGCCTGTGAGACACTGTGAAAGGCATAGTTGCTTCCCTGACCTAACGTCTGTGGCAACAGATGCTCAATAATTTTTTTGAAGGAACAAACCTTTGGTGTCTTTCTCTATCAAGATAATTTAATGCAGGCTTCCTACCATTTACTATGTTCCTACCAGTTACTATGTTCCTACAGGCCTCATTCTATTTACCAAGCACAGATCAACCAGAGGTATGCATTGTTTTTCTTTTATTAGAGGAGCAAAGAAAAAGCTAACCAAAAATAACTGAACCAACTCCAGTTCTGGTTTTGAAAATATTGCCAACAATCTAGCACACTATCATGGGTGATTAATTATGTTTTGAAAACTTTGTCTTGACGTCAGGAAAGCAAACATCATTAATATCAGTGTACTTTGGAGACAGTTTCATCTATTCTTAGATGCACAGTCTCATTCCCGAGTGTCTGCCAGGGCAAGGCTGGGTCCACCTGCACTAACTCCGCATCACTTGCTGTAGAAAAACTGGGGTCTCACACATCTTCGGGGCTGCGGTGTTCCATGTGAAGCTGGCTCACTCCGGTTCCACTGGCTCTGGAACACTGCCGAAGCCATAGACGTCTTCAAAGGCCTTCTGAAATTGCAGGATGGAATTGTGTTCTCTTCAAGTTTATTTGTGGTTTTCATGACGTAGACAATGACCCTTCTTAACTTCAAGCAACGCTGCTAAAACATGGTCTTACTCTCCTCACATCTACAAGAACATCCATCTAGCTAAGGAAGGTGAACTTTAACCACTTTTTTTTTGGTACTGAGAATCGAACTCATTACCTTGCGCTTGCCAGGCAAACACTGTGCCACTGAGCTACATCCCCAGCACCACTTTTTAACATTCCTCAATTGAAGCAATTGAGATTTGAGATCTCAGGTATCCTAACCCTCTTCTAGCATATGTAATTGAACCCAGTACATATTTTGCTCTTACTATTTCTTTGGCAAGATGATACCTACTGATCAAGCAAGGTAGCTGGCTAAGGGAAGTATTTACTCTGTTCACAGTTTCCAGTAGAATACAGACAATTTTAAAAGAATTTAGAACTGGGCATTGTGGCTCACACTTGTATTCTCAACATTCTGGGAGGCGGAGGCAAAAAGATCCCAAATTTGAGCCCACCCTGGGCAATACAGAAGTGAGAACCTGACTCAAAATAAAAAGCAAAAAAAGGCTGGGGGCATAGATCAGTGCAAGGGCCCTGCATTCAATTCCCAATACCAAAAAAAGAAATGAATGGAAAAAAGAGAAAAGAAATTTAGAACTTTAGTCTAAGATTTTTTTTTTAAGACTTGATTTTGGTGTCACTTGCAAGTTTTATACACCCCAATGATCCTCAGTTCACAAGGAAAGCAATGTAAGTCTTAAATATGGTACTAATTTGGGTTTCTTACTTGTTTTTGAAGTACTGAGGATTGAATAGGGGACCTCACTTATGCTAGGCAAGCGTGCTATCATTAAGCTATAAATATCCCCAGCCTGTTTTCTGTCTGTTTTTTTTTTTTTAAGTTTGAGATAAGGTCTTGTTAGGTTGCCCAGGCTGACCCTGAGTTTTCAATCCTCCTACCTTTGCTTTCTAAATAGCTGGAATTACAGGTGTGCAGCATTATACCCAGCTCAAATATGCTAATAATTGAATATGGGAATCACCTCTTGACATATGTAACATCTCGAAGCCATACCCACGAAGGGGCTGGGGCAGCAAGAATGAATGCACTCCATCTGAGTTTGAACTGTTGTCTTAAATTTAAATCATAATGAAATCTGTCTGAATCGCTGATGGCACTGGCACCGGAGGGACGTGAAGGCAATGCTCCTGAGAATCCATGGGGCTTACTGGTAGTAGGTTTAAAAGTCAATTTTCAAATGCCAGACTATTTCTGGATATCATTGTACTTGAAGACTCGTCGACTGATCCATGTCAAAATGCGTGTGATAACAAGACTTAACAGTTGAGCTGGGCTGTACTTACTCACCTGTCCTCTATTTGCTGTGACGCCAGCTTGAATGACTACTTTGTCCCTGTTTACGTGGATTTCCCTGTAAACACGACTCATCTTCTGGCTGAGGAGCCCGGAAGTGGGGTGCCTTACCTGCTCCACGCCCCCTACCAGTTAAAAGGGAACAAAACCCATCCTTAGAGAAAACTCAACTTGCTAAATCAAGCCACAACGCGTACACACGTTTAATCTCAAATTAAAAATCAAGCGCTAAGCGAATTCGGTCAGCAAGTACAGGTCACCCAGCCTTTCGGAGGGCTGCAGAAAGCTGCAGCCGCAGGTGTGACAACGCAAGCAGAACTGAGTGAAAAGGACAGTGCCCGACTGCAGCAAACTGCCCTCGGGCGGGTCCAGGCACGGCGGGCGCAGGGGGCTTCTTGACCGACCAACGCCTTCTTCCCCTCTGAACCCTGTGCTTAGTGCATACCCGAAACCAGCACCTAGACAGATCTACAGACGCTCCGATAGCGGAAAGCCTGAGAGGGAGAGGCAGCCAAGCCGGTGGGAAGGGCGCCTCCGTGTGCATCCAGGAGCCCGGGGAAGCCCGGCGCCCTGGGCGCTAAACGCAGAGCAGAGCGGTCGGAGAGTGGGACCCGGCCAGCGCGCCCCAAGCGCAGGTCAGCCCGGCGCGAGGGCCCTGCTGTCCCCGAGGCGCAGCCTTCCGTCTCACAGTCTGGTTTTCCACTTGGTCCGCTGTCCTCCCGAGAATCGGTGTGTCACCCAGGGGGAAAGAGTCAGGGTCCCGGATGGGGTGGGAGCTCCTCACTGAGCTTCTTGGCAAAGGTCTCTTTCCTCCATGCGTAGAGACCCTCGGCTCCTGGCCCTGCCCTGCGGTCACCCCAGGTCTGATAAAGTCCTCCCAGCTTCGCTTGCCCAGTAGGAGTCCAGGTTCTCGTACAGGACCAGGAAAGAATCGCCAAGTGTAAGCCTCGTCGTTAGTAGTAAGCAGCTGAATTTATTGAAGACGGTGGGACGGCAGCACCAGGAACAGGCAGAATGGCAAAGGGGAAAAGGAAGAACAGGAAACCTCGGTAACTAGGCCTCCAGCATTTACAGTCGGACACCCCTGACTCCGGTGCCTCCCGGTTCCTCTCTCACTGGTCAGTGATCTGGGCCGTGCAACCTCCTCAGTTTACACATGGATAATCATTTGCGGCGTTGTGTTTATAGCCAGATGAAGGGAGGGGTGTGGCCCCCTCGCCTCCCCTGTTTCTAACTGTACCAGTTTATGCTCTCTGCTCCTTAAAGTGGAAAATGTCCTGGGGTAGGTTTCCTTCTTACCAGGTGCCCAACGGACCCTCCATAAATCCCATGTTCTTTCACTTTATGTGTTAAGTTGTGTTTCTGAAATGCTTGCACTGAAGCATTTCAGAAAGCGCCAAGAAATGGAGAGAACAAGTAAGAAAAGCTTCTGTTCACAGACGAACTATGATGATGATGGCTCCATTTCTAATTTTTCAATGAGAAGATGGTGCGAAAATGACAGGAATTAATGGAAACTATACTTAGAATTTTGAGTGTTGATCTTTTCCTGGGCTGGCAGGATGTTCTCACAATACTGGGCAGTGGAAGGGAGCCACACCTCCCAGCCCCACACAATCACCAGAGTAAACAACTGATAACCTTCAGGCTAGGGCACTGCTAACTATGCTCGCTGGTTGGATGCAGTAAATGAATTTTTCTTTTTTTTGTACTGGGGGATTGAACCCAGAGACTCGCATATGCCAAACAAGCCATTTACCATTAAGTTCCATCCCCAATTTCTCTCTGCTCTTGCCTTCTTCCCCCCTTTTCTCTGAGATAGGGTTTCCCTAAATTCCCTGGGCCAGGCTCAAACTTGTGAATTTGTGACTCTCACTGCCTCAACCTCCTAAGGAGCTGGCATTACATGCACACAGCATCATGCCCAGGTTCTACACATTTCTGACTTAAGATAGTTCCAATTTATGATGGGTTAATTGGGGTAGAACCCCACTGTAAGTCCAGGAGACTTAGCTCTCATTAAGGACTTGTTTATAACTTTTAAAAGAAATAAAAAGAAAAAATTACTCAGTGAGTTGTAAAGTGGTAGAGTTAACAGTGAAGACTCCTGGAAATCTTAGTCTTTTTTGGTTTTTCAAGAGAAGGAAGAATTTATTGAAAGAAAGAAAAGCTTCTGTCTAAGAGAGACAGAAGAGGGCCTGGAAAGTGGGTTGCCCAACTAGCAATCAATACGGTGCTATTCACTGTATAGTAGAGTGAGCTATACTTTATTATGCATTTAAAAATTTAAGAGGATGAATCTTGTCCTCCATTGTCTACCACAGCAAACTCCAATGGAGTGGCCAGCAGACATTGGCCTCATCCTATGGTGCTGGTTTTAGGCACATGCAGAATGCAAGAGATGTGGGGTCAGAGGGCTTTTACCTGAATTTCAAAAGTGGGCCTGGGAGACCAGAATGTGCCCCGTAGAGGGCCCGAAGCCATAAGGGCCAGACTGAGAATGCAGGAAGCCAGGAATGTGTAATATCTACTGAGGAAAGCTGCAGGCAATGAGCAAAGCCAGCCCCCAAGAGAGGCCACAAGAGCTGCCACCAGCAATCCTATAAGGGTGAGCCTGTCTAGTCCTTTGGAGTTTACATCTTTGCCTTGGGTGCTGGACATGGAGCTACAGGATTTTCGCTACTGGGTTTTGGTCTTACTTTGATCCCATTCCTTTCTGTCTCCTGTTCCTCCATTTGTAATGGGAAAGTTTACCCTGTGCTATTGTATGTTGGCAGTGTTTAACTTTCCTTTTGATTTTTTTGGCTAAGAGTTTGCTTTGAGTCTCAGAGGAGGCTTTGAACTTGGACTTTCAACAATGCTAGAACTTTTAAAACATTGGAATTTTGCATAAAGAGATGCAAATGAGTCTTTTGGGGGCGGGGAGTGGAATGTTGTGGTTTATATCTAGATGTTCCCAAGATTCCCATGTACGTGCTCATATGTGGGGCTTTTGAATAGAGGATTGGACCATGGTGGGTACCATTGGACCTGGCTGAGGGGAGGCAGTCAGTCATGACACGGAAGGGTGTGTCTCCTTTCCCAGCTCCTCCCTGCTTTCTCTGCTTCCTGATCTCCATGATGTGAGCAGCTCTCCTCCTCTATGCCCTTCTGTCTTTAGAGCCGGTTAGTTGATCCTAGGCCAAAACATGAGCTAACACAAACCTTTCCTCCTTTAAGTCGTGGGTGTCAGGTATTGTGCCTCAGGAATGAGAAAACTATTAAGATATTGAGCCTCACTCACAAAGGCTTAGTTACTCAGTTTCCTAAAGAATTTCTATAGAAATATCAGTAAACAAACTTGCATTCTCATAGTCTCCAAAATATAGGAATGAGATGCCTAGAAATATGTAGATACAACAAATATTAAGTGATTTAATGGTATGAGACCCTGTATAGCAATCGCCCTCTTACAACGTATTTGAGAAACAAAAAGAGTCAAATGATATAAAAACTGCAGCTCTTTGTCTTGTAAGGAAGTGATCATCAAGGACCAAGAATATGGATTATTAGCAAGAAAGTAACTTTATGATTCTAAAGTGCAGGCTTCTTTATAAAATATTTATGGAATGCCCTGGGGTTCTTTGATAAACTGATTTCAAAATAAAAATATAAAAAGCTGACTCACAGAGATACAAATTAAAACAACACTGAGATTCAATCTCACTCCAGAAAGAATGGCTATCATCAAGACATCAACCAATAAAAATGCTGGTGGGTCTGTGGGTAAAATGGAACCCTTCTCTACTGTTGGTAGGAGTATAGACTGGTGCAACCATTGTGGAAATCAGCGTGGAGATGCCTCAAAAAACTAGGACTACAGGTTCCATATGACCCAGCTATTCTGCTTCTGGGTATCGTCTCAAAAGAATTAAAAACACCATACTACAACTATATATGCAATCCTGAGTTTATAGTGGCACAGTTTGTAATAGCCAAATCTTGGAAACAGCCTAAATGCCCATCAACTCGAGGAATGGATAAAAAAAGATGTGATTTTTTTTTAATACAATGGAGTACTACTCCATCATAAAGAAGGATAAGCGTGAGACATTTCTAGGTAAATGGATGCACCTTGAGACTATACTCTTAAGTGAAATGAATCAGATACACATGTGGAAATACTGCATTGTTTCTCTGGTGTGAGAAACCAAAAATGTAAATAAGGGCCAACACGCATATTAGGTATTGTGAAATAGAAAATGTTCAAATGGGGAGGGGAACGAAGGAGGCAGGAAGAGGGAAAGGAAAGAAGAGAAAAGTAAAAAAAAAAAAAAAACCCAGAAAAACCAACTCAAACTATCTTTCAAAAATGCTATTAGAGGGCTGGAAATTCGGCTCAGTGGTACAATTCCTATCTAGCATGTGCAAGGCCCTGTGTTCAAGTCTGGAACTCTGCTCCCCAAATAGAAATCATCATTGTGGGGGGAATATTGATATTCTAAACTTTAAGAAGAAATTATGGATACTGGTACTTTTAGTGTATGACTATTAAAAAGCACCCTGCTTTCCTTGATTCCTAACTGCCTGTAACACTTCGTTTCCTATTTCTGTCTCCTTTCCTGTTTTTCTTTGCGCTTTCTGAAAGAACAAACAACAGCAATTGTCATTTATCTTTTTGAACCTGATACAAATTCAGACAGACACTGCTTACTTAAATGAAAGGACATACGGAAATGGGAAGCCTGAAATCCTTGGATCTTAATCACATTCCAGTCACAAAAGCAGAAGTACCACAGTTGGAGTTGCTCATACAGCATCTACGTGAAAGAATCTGATACTGAATGATTTATAAGAAAAGAGTTGGTTCCCCTTTCCTACCTCTTCCCTAGCCTGAAAAGACAGATGGAAAGATTGCTGTTTTTAAGAAATAGCATGGTATTTTTCTTGAATTTAAAACATTTCCTGAATTCCCATATCAGTCAAATTCCAGCCACTAGTCAGGTAACCTTCGACAAACATCTTAATTTTTCTAAGCTTCAGTGTTCTCATCTGTAATTGTGAATAAATGTGTAGCTACTTCATAGGGTATTGTGAAAATATGTATATAAAAAATTAGCCTAGTGCATTGAACATAGTAGGTACACAATGAAAAGGCAATTATTTTTGTTATTTTTCTTATGCCAGATATGTAAAAACTGAAATAGTTACGCTGAAAACCACATACATTTGCTTATTAAATAAATATTTAATGAATGCCAACTATGTGCCTATCACTTGCAAAGAGCTAAGATGTGCTAGTGAATGAGACAAATAAATTCTGTATTCATGGTGCTTATAGTCTAGAAGGCGAGAGTGGTATTAGACAGTAATTACTCAAATTACTGTGTAATCACTGCCATGAGTAGGGCTATGAAGGAAGAATACAGGTGCTATAAAAATATTAACATAGTTTATGGGAGGAGTAATTTTCTCTGAAGAGTCAGAGGAGACTGCAACAGCTAAGTGACATTAAAACTGAGATCTCAAGTCAAAAGACAGAATTGTAGGTAACTCAAATGTATAAATAAAGCCACACAACACATTTCATTCCAACTGAAGATACTTTTATTAAAAATTGAAAAAAAAAACCCTAACTATCCTTACACTTTGAAACTATTTCTGTAGGTTGATAGACTTAATATAAAAATTAAAAAATCATATTGAGTGGAATCAATTAAAATGGACAGATTTACTGGACATTCAGATGTTGCATGTTTAAAGACCTAGAATTTGAAAAATTATCCTTACTGAAGATGAAGTTTTTATGATGTACTTACATGAAAATGGATAAGGTTTTATTTGCTTTGGAGTTTTGTTTGCTTGTATTTTTAGGCATCAGCGTGAAGTGGAAAGAACATTCAACCTGACCTCAGGCGGTCTGGGTCCTATTTCTGACCGTTAACGGCTTGCGAGGAACCAGAAGCAGGCATTTATTAAAGCGAATAATACCTACCGACGTCACAGGCACGGAATGGAAAAGCACTGCGACCTCAGGAGCTGACAGTATGGATTGGGGTCAGTGGGTTCCTCAAATGTTCTTTTTTCACCTAAACACCTCTTTACTCTTTTATCAGCTGAACAACAGTTTTGCTGTTTTTGTCTTATTACCCTAAGATTGAAAGGAAAAGAGACAGAGAGAGAAAAGACTAGCTAACTATTAGTGATAATCACGTACCAAATACAAGGAGCCAAAGTTGAGGGGAAAGAAGGAGGATATGATGGGGATTTATCTCTTGAGTTACAAAACAGCCTTTTATCTTCTCAGTGGTGCTTGGGGTTCTGTTGCCTGAAATAATCACATTCTTAGAATTTCATTTTCCCCATCTTGTTGTTTTTCCTAAGCAACTACTTGTCTTCCCTCATCTCAGTCTTTTTATTTATTTCTTGGACTATTGTGTTTTGTTTTCCTCTTCTTTTTCTGCTACTCTCTTCATACTCGTTCTACTTTCGTCTTTTGATTATTTCGTCTACAATAATCATTATTTAAACCCCTTAATAAACAACCAAAGCAAAAATGCATCATAATAAAAGCCTCAAGAATTATCATCAGTTATTATAACAGTGTAGTAGAATAGCAAATTTGCCAACAAATAACAGTGTAAGGTCATGTCTCCTGTACCCCATTGCGAACAAGGTTTCCATTTGCAAGAAAAGAATGTCCTATCACTCACATGTTGGGATTTATAATTTTTTAAGGCAAAAAGTAGGAAGAATGATAAGCTCCATGTTCATGTTCAGTGTCTAGGGCACTAAACTACATGTATCATGCTCTGATATTGCTTGATATTTTATTTGTCATTTTGTAGGCGAACACTTCAAACAAATCGTTGTAATTAGGTAGAACAGAAAAACAGGTAAACAGATCTGAAAAAAAGATGGCTCTAAATTTTGTAGAGCAAACCAGGACTTTTTTTTCAGCTTACATTTTTAAAAAATGAATAATGTTTAATGAAATTATTTATGTACAACATTGTATTTGTTTATAAGATAACCACGTCATTATTTGACATGCCACTGAGGCATAAATGCTACAACAATAAAATTTCAGCATGTCCCCAATCTGTCATATATGCTCCTCCAGCCTAGTACCACAGACAGACTGGCCAAGCAGAAAACTACAAACACTAGGCTCAAAATGCACCAGCAACTAATAAGGGTCTAATTAATTGCCTTCCAATATTGTCCTTTTACTTGGAATTGTTCTTGGACTTCAGACAGGACTGCAGCTCCCAAGTCTGGCACCTTGGCCTTTGAGAAAACAGCAGACGCAGAAAGATCTTTCTTACCTCCCACTTTTTCCCAGGGAGGCCAGTGATAAAAAAAATTGTCTGACCTTCCTTCAGAGGGTCATAAGACTCTATGATGTGGGTTTCTGGAGAGCCTGAGGAGAGAGGTGTTCTTATCTCTGAAGCCACGCGGAGCAAGGCCAAGGCTTGCTGAGTTCCTTCAGCTGCATTCTAAAAGGTCCTATTGTTTGGCCCGTCACATTTCCCTACGACTCTCCACTTCGTCATCAAACTTAGTATAAAAATGCATAGGTTGCCTTGTTTCTTGACTCTTCATTTTTGAAGGCGCCGTCATATAAAACTTAGATAAATTTGTGTGCTTTCGTTGTTGTTATTGTTGCTAATCTGTGTTTTGTTATCAGTGCCTGGGCCATCACCCTAACAACAGGTGAGAAAAACAACCTTGTCTTCCCTACCACAAAATAGTTGCTCAAGTTAAACATTTGTGGCTCTGCTAGGGTGACCGTTGGAAAGGAAGCCTCTGGGAACAAATGAACAAAACTTCTGACTCTGCCGAATGCTTCTCATTGCTCCTCCGCTCATTTAGTATGAAAATGCTAATGAAAAATACTATGTATATGAGAACTCAGGAAATTACTTTAATTTTCAACTTTTTAATAAACAAAAGACAATACAGTAATAATATACAATACATGTGCCAAGGGAAAAAAGAATCTTATTAGTCATATAGAGAAACAACTATTGAGTCATCAAGCTTGCAAAAGCACTGGAGTCTTTTCTCTGAACTCTGGGAAACTGGAAAAATATGTGCTTGTGTTTTGCCAGTAGTCACATCTCAGTGACCTGAAGGATGGTAGATAACACACCCTGGGGGAGGGGAGAGCCCTTCTGCACTGAGTGGGAATGTAAACCAGTGCAA
>RJWT010039561.1:0-12651 GCA_004365215.1 Cuniculus paca | reverse complement strand
ATATGTAGGAGCAGGGGGTTATAGGATCTCTGACCAGACTGAAGGGGCTTGGGGCGGGCATTGATGACGCACAAGACGCTGATTGGAATTCTCTTTGTGGGCTGGGGAAAGGAAAGAGGAAGTTGTAATCAAGGCTGAAGAGGAGGGAGGAGGTAATGGCGAGGGTAGACCACAGCCATATGTCCAGTAATTTATACTAGGGCAGAAACCTCTCAATTTTCTTAAACACATTAGACGAAAGGTTTGTGGATAAGATGGACTATTAACATGGAGTTCATGTAGACAATACCTCAGGGTACACAAAGCAGATTTAGGTTTGTGTACTTAGATTCTTACTGGGAACGTTTTTGAAATAAAAAATGTGGCCTATTTTTCTATTTCTAAATTTGAGCATGAAGCTTTATCTAAAATAGAATTGTTCATGTGCTTTATGACTAGGTTGTAATATTTAAGCTAATCACTGCTTGAAAATGTCCCTTTATTCACATCAGGGGTATCAAAGTAACATCATTTAAAATATATAAATAAAAAAATGATTAAGAAGGTACTTTAAAAAGGAAATAGTCTTCTGTTTTGATATGCAATTATATAACTTAATGAAAAAGTACAGAAAAATGAAAGTAGAACTTATAAAACAATTGAATTACTAAGAATCTTTCAATATTAAAGTTGTTATTTTTGTAATTTACTTTATATATATTGCCAATAAAATTATCTTATGAGATGAACGAGGGTTTTGGAAAGAGGCTCATATCAGGGAACTTAGTCATAAAACAAAACAGTGCAGAAGACATTAGGTTTTCATTGCTAATTTATTTCCTTGGGTTTATGTTGCACCAAGGGTAATAGTGCCTGATAGATTTGTCTGATAAATGTGCCCCACGTTCAGAATACAGGATGAGCTGTGTGTGTTCACTTTTACTGCACCCTAACACAAATGAAATTGGGGAGAGGCTGCTATGAAATGATGCTGTTTTCTACAGTTTATTACAAAGCAGCTACGTAGCATCCCTAACAAAAATTAAGGAGACAATGAATCATCTTGTTTATAACCAATAAATCAACCAAAACAGGACAAATGAAAAACAAATAGGACTCCAAAATACTATTCTAGCAATAGACCTACAGAGGCAGAAGTCAATCAATCTAAAAATATGAATATATTATATGCCTAAAATATTTTTGTTAAAGTAATGAATGGAATAACATATGGCAGGAATAATCCTTATTTCCCTCACTACTCTCAATATTCTTGTAAGTCAACCTTGAAAATGGAAAGAAAGAGAAAAATAAAGAGTAAAAAAGTGAGAAGGGAAGAACAATAATACAAATGAAAATGCACACTTAAGGCCTAAAAAACATACTTTAATAGGATATTTTGATTGATGTGGTACATTATTTTATAATCGGTTCTTCCAAGAAAAAAACCAAGGCACAATGTTTTCCACTGAGAAATGGTCAGGAAAGAGGTTTCCGCAAAAGAGCACAAATCCTTGCCTACATTGAACTTGTAAAGAGACTGAGCTGTTTTACTTCTCTGTAGTTCCCAGTTAAAAGATCCACAAGTCCTAAAAGTCTGTCCTCTTTTCTCTCACTCATTTTTGCAGTGCTGAGGATGCAACCCAGGGCCATGCTAGTCAAGCACTCTAGCTCAGAGCTATATCCCCAGTCTAGCCTGCTGACTTTTTAAATATAGTCTAAATATGTACAGTAATAATACTCATTGGGGGTTAAGAGAAAGAAATCTGAGGAGGGGGGAAATCCAAGATAAACTGAGAAGAATACAAATGTAGTGCATTTCTGTTTAATTGAGGGAAATGGCAAATATAGATATGTTATACTGAGTCACTCTGGGGAGATATTCATCTTAATGGTTTAGAGAAAGACTGCTATGAAATGAAGCTATTTTCTACAGTGTGTTCCTGACTAATGAAGCCAAGGCAGGAGGCCCCCCGTGCGATAGTTTTAGGACTCTTTACTGTTAATGGAATGAGTATTAATCCCTTCCAAGAGAGCCCTAGGGTACCAAAAGCTTGGGGAGAGAAAGAAACAATGGAAGCTATGTAAGTATGTTTATCCAGTATCTTGACATTTATCCATTTGTAAGCAGGAATCTGAGATTTGAAAGCATTCCAGGATAGTGACATTGATTTCTAAAGCTAATTAAGGAACAAAAAATGCATGAAACTAAGAGAGGAGGCAAGTCTAAGGCAAACATTGGACTATAACACAATCATAAAATGTTTCAGAAGGAACTGAAGAAGGCTTACTGAATATTCTTGACCTATAAACTTTTCTTCATTTCGCTTATACTGCTAAATCACATAAATGGAAAACGAGCAAAAGCAATGGTTATTGTAATTACTTTCCTAGTTCTGACTGTTTTGACCTGATATGAATTAATATTCTTAAATCTTTCAAGGCACATTTCACTTGACCAACTGTGTTTATTCTAAATCACTGTAGGAGAAACAAGACTTAGCAAAGCTGCTGTTTTTGTTTCCAACTCCATTATCATCAATGCTCATTGTATAGAAATTACGCTTTGTTTCTAATTTGCTATATAGCTATAGATAAATTACCTAATATCTATAAGTTAGGATATGCATTGCTAAAGCTTATGGTGTTCTAAAATTCCTTCCAAATGAAGCCGAGCGTGGTAGTGCATGCCTGTAATCCTAGCACTCAGAAGTTTAACACAGGAAGATCACTGCAGGTTCGAGGCCAGCCTGTGCTACAAAGTGAGTTCAAGGCCAGTCTGAACTGCATAGTGAAACCCTGTCCCAAAAAGACGAAAAAAGAAAGAAAGAAAGTTCTGTGAACTTAAAATAATAAATTTTAATGTTAAGATAGTATCTATGTTTAATCTGAAGAATATGGACCACATTCCCCCTCATTTTCAGGGTTTGAGTAATCAATGGCAGTAACATCATCCCCGTATACAAAAACATGGCCAGTTATTGATTGATTCATTTATTAAACATTTACTGAGTACGTTAGAAATATTAATCATACGAGTTCACAAAAACTTCAATAATGCTTTTTGGCAAACCTTTCTCCTATAAAGGTGTTTATATAATCACACTCATACAGAAGCTAGTCAAATACTCTGTAAACCTTGCCAGTGGGCTAACAATCCTCTTACCAGATTATAAAACCACAGCCAGATGTAATGTTTAAAGGAAAATTATTCTTCATAGTAATCTTACTCTCCTTTACTATTGTTTTTGAAAGATACCTGAGGATTACACAGAAAGCCAAAAAAAAAAAGAGAAGAAAATATTGAGAACTTTTTTGAAGTCTTCACTTTTGTAAAATAAAATATTCAATTATCTTCACCAGGAATTACACATCCTGAGAAGTATAAAACACTTTCTGGCCTTCCTCTCAGTAAATATTTCTTCTTGGCCCAGCCAAGTGGTTAAAAAAAAAAGCATTTTACCATTAAAACCTTGACAAGGGATCCTAGGAAAGCAGCAGTTCAAATTCTTATTGGGCCTACCCATGTTTATTGATCAGGGGTTAGGTATTTCACAATTAATTTATTAGCAATATGCAAAATTTCAAAATTTCTGCATCTTTTATTGAGTTAAAAGAATTTAAAACTTTTCCTAGAATAATTTCACTCACTTATACTGAGATAAAGTTTCTCAGCAGCATGAAAAGGGGTTATAGCTACAATTATTTCTGAAAACTGGGAATAATTTGGGTATGAGTATATGAAAATGTTGAGCATGTTGAAGACCCTCTGTCTTAGTCTATTTTATATTACTTTAACAAAATACCTGAGGCAGGGTAATTTTGTAAAGCAAAGAATTTTATTTAGCTCACAATCTTAGAGGTTGAAAATTTAAGATGAGGGAGGCCTATGTGCTTGGCCTCTGCTGAGAGCCTGCTGCTATGTCACAACACAGCAGGTGAAATCACATGCTTGGGAGCTAAGGCAAGAGAAACACCATATGTTCAAGGCCAGCCTGGGGTACATAGTAAGTTCAAGACCAAACTAAACTTCATAGCAAGACCTTGTTACCAAAAAAAAAGGCTGGACATGGTGGCACATGCCTGTAATCACAGCACTCAGAAGGTTTACAGGAGGATTGCTGAGTTTGAGACCAGCCTGGGCTACAAAGTGAGTTCAAGGCCAGCCTGAACTGCATAATGAAACCCTGTCTCAAAAAGACAGAAAAGGAAGAGGGAAGGAAGGAAGAAAGGAAGGAAAAGGGGAAGGGGAAGAGGAAGGGGAAGGGAAGGGAAGGGAAGGGAAGGGAAGGGAAGGGAAAAAACGAAAAGAAAAAAGGAAAATAGAACAGAAAAGAAAAGAGAAGAGAAGAGAAGAAAAGAAAAGAGAAGAGAAAAGAAAAGGTGACATCACATAGCGGAAGCACGTGAGAGATGTCACCAGGAAGCAGGGTTCTAATACCACAGGGAACCAGTGACACATCTCAGTTCTTTGTGTCTTTGATACAAGATTTCAGATAAGACATGTAGGCCATCATTGTATAGAATATAGAAAAAGTTTATTGCAAAATGATAGATTCTCAGAGCAAAAGCGACAGTATGCCTTCAAGCAAGTGCCAAGATAGCAGTTGCTCTGAATGAAGTCACAGGCTACATGTCTATGATTAACTGGGTCTTTTAAAGAATATTCTTTCCTTCTTTTGAGGTCATTGTTCTTTTGCAAAGAAAATGGGCTATGTT
The DNA here is from genome assembly GCA_004365215.1 of Cuniculus paca. Taxonomy (NCBI): domain Eukaryota; kingdom Metazoa; phylum Chordata; class Mammalia; order Rodentia; family Cuniculidae; genus Cuniculus; species Cuniculus paca. The sequence continues at coordinate 7,953 of RJWT010039561.1, read as the reverse complement.
GACCTACTTCAGAGGAAAGTAGGTCCCCATTTCCTCTCTAGATGTTTTCTTTTTGGTTGTTTTGAGACACTGAGGTCTTTCCAACCCTTCTCTCATGATCTAGCAGATTTTGTATGGGCCCTGGACTTTATCAGCATGCTCAGTATTACATTCTCCTGGGCTGAAGTTTGAAACCACAAGCTGTATGGCTTTGATCTATAGCTGACAATAAAGAAAGCAAAGGGAAAAAGTAACATCTATTTTGCTTTTCATGTAGCCCCTGGCCATCTGTCTCTAAACCTGCTAGTGTCTAATTTTCTGCCTAACGAAACCTTGCAGGGAAAGAAGTCACGATGAAAGAGGAAGCAAGAACTCGGGAGAGGCAGATAACTCAATAACAACCTGCTGTTATGGGAATTAATTGATTTCCGTGAGACCAGCATTAGTGCCTTCACGAGGGCAGTCCTGACCCAGTCTCCTCTGACAAGGGCCCATCTGTGAAAGGTCCCTCCACTTTTCCATGTTGTTACATCAGGAACTAAGCTTCAAGCACATGAACCTCTGTAAGACAAACCATGTCCAAATTGTAGCACCACTCATCATTGTTACAATGGAAAAAGACCAAGAACAGATGCCTCAGGGAGTTCTTGGTGAATTTAGTCACCAGCCTTCCCCTTTTCTACCTCAGGACCTCTGAGCTCTGATGGCAGAGAAGAAGGCTAGTGGTAAGGCTCAGTGCTTTTCCTAAGCAACAAAAGTCCAGAGGAAACATTGCACAACCCACTCAAATTACAAGGTTATTGGTTCTTTTCCAGTATGATGATTAAAAACAAACTGGGGAAGAATAAATTCTTACCTACTCAGGCAATGATTTGGAGAAACTCAAATTCAAACTCTTAACTATCTAATACTAAATAAGAGGTCATTCCTCTACCAAGTAGGCTTCCATTTTTCATTCACTAGCTTCAGATTTCTCTTAAAAGAGACATACACAACAGCTGTCTAGTATTTTTCAACCTAGAAAGAAACGTGCAACTTGTACCAGGCATTGGAAAGGGAAAACCATTATCTCGATTGTCAATTTTAACCAATCCAGTAATTAAATAGCCTGGGCCTAATCTTTATAGGCAGTTAAACTGTGCAGTGCTTGATAAATACTCCTCTGTGGCTGTGCTGAAGCAAGACAAAGGTACCGCTGGATAACGAGACAGTGGCAAATACTGCCATTAGATCCGAGAGAAGATTGGCATTTCACAATCCCAGGAACTATCCTGGCAAGAAAGTTACCTTTTTCAAAAGAACCATAGTTATGAAAAGAACAAGAAGCCACTGCGCAGATGCATTTAAAGCATTCTACAATCAGTTTTAAGATAAGTAACACTGCCTGAAGTAAGTACAGTAAGATAACTGAAAACTATGTTTCTACTTTATCATTTGAGATTTACAGCCTAAGGGAAAGAGTAGTATAAAAATAAAACCCCATCCAAATGTTGTAGCAAAGCCTTGCAATTAACTTCCCATTATCAGGAGTTAACTTTGTGTAAAAAGGATTTTAAAAAAGAATATTGGTGCGGGAATAATGCTGCTCAGTAGATAAGAACTGGGATCTTCTTAAGAAAAAAATTTTTACAGCTTCTTTTTCCAGCCAATTGTAAAATCCTTGCCAGGAGCAAGAAAAATATATATTTTAATCATATTTCCAGCTGGGGTAAAGCTGAAGAAGGTAAGACGACAGCATGAACCTGACTCAGAGGGCAAAGGGGCTGATATATGAAAAGAAATGATCAAAAGATTCTAAAATGTCACACACAGCTCTGCTGACAACAGCAAGAGGAGATGTAATTGTCATTGGAAAGCATTCACAGAGTAAACAACAGCCAGAGTCATTACTGAATTAATAGAAGGAATAAATTGGGCTGAAATTAAGGACAGAGAAATGTGAGCTAAGTATCTGTGAGGACAAGGGCTGTCCCACAGTGAACCATCTATTGACCAGGGGTAATTCCATGACATCATCCCAGGAGACTTTGAAAGGTCAGGATTTACCATGGCCCAGATAAACATTTTTCTGGTCCTTTTCATAGAAAAAAAGTGCCTCTTGAAAGAACTGCTCTTTTTTTTTGAGAGAATAATTGTCTAAAATTCCTCTCAGAGAAGGAAAAGTCTATGGTGGAAATCAACACAGGAAGTTAATTTTAGAGAAAGTGAGCAAGAAAACAGGAACCGTGGGAAGAGCAGGTTATTGGCAAGCAGGAAACAGCCGGAAGCACCACCCAGTCCAGACTCTTCAGGAAAATAAGAGCGGACCTGTTACCAGCGGCAACAAACTTCTGCAAGGGTTCTGCTGAAAGTGGTTGCACAGGCATCTGCCTGTTCTTGGGGATGACTTGGTCTTTCCAGGCAGTAGCCTCAAGAGTTGGTGACAACCTACCACATGAATTCTTTGTGCCCTTAAACTAAGAAATAATTATGTAAAAGCCATAGGAAGCTATCCTTTGGAATGTTCTGTCTTTAGACTAATGGTATTTGACAGAGCGTGGCTCAGAATACAAAGCTTGGCACCAAACAGACCCGGAATCAGATTTCATCTCTGATATTTAATGTGTGACTATTGGCCCGGTAACATAACATTTCAATGACCCAAATTCTCAGTTGAAAATAAAGTAAAAATATACACCACCAGCAGTCAGTGTTTTGGGTTATAAGAATTATACTGGGAGGGCTGCGGATATAGCTCAGCACCTGCCTGGCAAACATGAGGTTGTGAGTTCGATTCCCAGTTTAAAAAAAAAATTGACACTGGGAAGTTAAGCAAAAAAGGAATTTAATGGAAGACTGTTACAGACCTCAGGCACTACTGGTAGAACCGAATGATAAAATGGAAGGGAAATACGAGAGATGAATCACTCAAGTCACGAGCAAGGTTATAACTTGATGGAGACTCACTGCATGAATCGCTGCCTCTGCTGCTGCTGAACCACATGCTTCCAGACCCTGCTGCCACTGGACCAAAGATGCTGCCTCCATCCACTCTTTTTTTGCCATTGGAAGGCAAATTCTAAAAGATCTAAGCATGTAGTTTCTCTCATATATAAGATTCTAATTCTCCCCTGGGAACACTGGATTGGCTAAGCCTAGGCACATGTCCATACGATAGCTGCCAAGAGAAGGTGTACCACGTCCTCTACGCCTTCTTCAGTACCATGTGAGACTCTGCCTCCCATGGAAGTTCACATAGTGGACGATTTCCTCCAGATTGAAAAGAGGTTTGAAGGCTAGGAAGCCATCTATTTCAGTTTGCCTTTTTGCCTGCTCAACTTTGCTATATTCTTCTTCACCTAATTAAACTTTCTTCCAAAATTTCCCATCTAACAAAATGCAGGGACGTTTATATAGTAAAAAATACATTGAACCAGCTGGGTGTGGTGGCGCATGCCTGTAATCCCAGTGCTCGGGAGGCTGAGGCAGGAGGATCGCTGCAAGTTCAAGACCAGCCTAGGCTACAAAGTGAGCTCAAGGCCAGCCTGAACAGCATAGTGAGACCCTGCCTCAAAAAGACAGAAAAAAAAAAAAAGGTACATTGAACCTTCTCCCAAAAGGAAGACATCAGCTCAGGCACCAGCTCATATCAGGCTTTCTGAATGATGTTAACCCCTGTAAGTTCTGTTAGTCTCATCTCAACTTCCAGGAACCAAGGGGCCAAATTTTAACATAAATAACTTTGCCCCTACAGGGCTGGAAAGGAAAAAATTAAAAAGAAATTAGTAAACATGCAAGTATCAGTCTAACTGAAGTCTATCAGATTCAACATTCAGAGTGAGAAGGCAGATAGCAAGAGATGTTCCACATCCATCTCACAGCAAGAAGAAAACACAAGAAGGAAAAAAATCCATGGTCATCATGGCAATAACGTCTTTAGGGCAGTACTAAAGTTTTATCTCCTTTTCTGTAGCCTACTTGCTGCTCAGAGGTTTTTTTCTTGGCAAGGCCATACGAGTATTTATTCCTAAGGCATGTAAGTCCTTGGGCCTCCTACCTGTGTGGATGTGCAGTAATCTTCCATTCGGTATTACTGATGGCTACAGTGGAAGAGTGCACACCCCAAACATCCCTCAAATATTATAGCAACAACCTTTTTTTATCATGATGCTCATCATCAGCTACCGCAGTCAACATCAAAGTTCTCTATTTCAGTGGCATGAGGCAAAAAACCTGGCCAGGTAGTAGTCTCAGTTTCTAACTCAGCAGAACCACTGTTTTGCTTCCTAGCAGATATATTCATCCCTGTATATTTAATTCTCACCAATAGCACCCAAGGTCATAAGAATAGAAAAAAATTTTGAATTAGTCATTAGGTATCATTAGTTGTATTTCTTGATTCCAAGATACATGTATTCTAACCATGAGAACCACTACACTGGGGGTGATCAAAAAATATAGCAAGTATTTAAATTTTTAAAAATTTATTGCAGTAAAAGGCACATTAATTCCTGTCAAAATACTCCCCCTCATTTCTACTGTTTTTGTCACTTTCTGAAGCAGTTCTGAAAGTTCTCTTTCCTATCATTATGAGATGTGACTTTTAACGGCTGCCACACGCTATTCAATGGAAAAGCAGTCTCATAAAAACAATATGGCATGTCCTTATCCACCTTATTCTCCAGATCTGGCACTGCATGACTTCTGACTCTTCCCCAAAGTCCACATGACTATGAAAGGTAAATGTTTCGAATCAATTCAGGAAATGGAGGCAGCCAAAACTGTAACTGTAGAAAATCATGAAAAGGAACTTCCAGAACTGTTTCAGAAAATAGCAAGAACAATGGGACAAGTGTATTTGAAGTAAGGATATTTTAAAGGGGATTAATGGCAATGTGTCTTTTACTGTAATAATTTTTTAAAATTTAAACACACGTATTTAAACACGTATTTTTTAATCACACCTCAGCAACTGGCACAAGAAAATACAGTTATATCAGACTATATATTGTACTTTCCAAGACGCTATGTCCCAGCTGGAACATATCTTCGGTGTGACTGCCAATAAAGTCAGCTGCTTCTGGATGATAGGGAACATATCATGATCAACAAATAACTGACTGTGAACACATTGCTTTTCTTAATTCACTGAATTATTCTTAATACAGTAAGTTCTAAGTCAGATGCAAAATTATGGGAAATATTATTGGAGGTTCTCAGAAATCCAGTCATCAACAAACCCATTCGCCATTGTTCATGATGTGTAAATTCTCACATCTTGTCATTTTAATAGCTAGCAGATGCTGCTGCTCAGAGTTCTTTCCCCTGGAAAGACTTACCATCGTCACTCTCTGAAGGCCAAACTCAACAGGGATAGATTTGCCCTATACTTTACTTCTGGCTCAAGCAAGCATTCTTTTTAGAGCACTAAGTCAAGCTCAAAGCATTTCTTCCTCATTAAAATAGTTCTAGAGAACCCCCATGGGGCTGTACATTTTCCCAGCTGTTAAATGGGATTTAGAAAGTTGTAAAAATAAAATAAGAAACTGAAGCTCTTAGTCCAGGATCTGACATGACATAAATGCATCCAAATGCAAACTATTATCGCTGCCAAGGTGTATTTTTTGTTAAGAGTCAAAGTGTCTGAGTAAGGAAACACAATCAAGCATGGGTCTTTTTGACTATAAGAACTAAATAAATTAGTAGTCAACTAAGCCATTAACAACATGTATTTATCCTGTTGCCATTGAAGTTATGCATTATAAGCCCTACTCATAGACACACACATGCACTCATTCTTTAGTGAATTACCAAGAAAAAAATAATACCATGTATGGCAAAAACTAAGATAAGAAAATTCTAAGCATTTCTAGTTACCATGAGACTTATATAATACTTCTTATATTAAGGTTTTTTTTTTTTTTTTGGTACTGTGGGTACTCTACCACTGAGCTACATCCCCTGCTCCTCAACTTTTTTTTCTTTCCTTTTCTTTTTTTTTTCTTGAGACCAGATATCTCCAAGTTACCCAGACAACACAAATTTGTGATCCTCCTGTCTCAGCCTCCCTCAGTGCTGGGATTTGGGATTACAGTCATGTGCAACCATGCCTGGCTAATAACTTTGATCATACAAAATATTTACTACATACTTAATCCACTCCACCCACCAACATTTTAGTTATTTATTTTACAATTTACATCTTTCTATATTGTGTATCTCTTAACAATTATTGTAGCAATTATTTTAACAGTGGGAATATAAATTAGTATTCCACTGTGGAATTTGGAATGGAGATTCTTCAAAAACCTAAACATAGAAATTCTATTTGACTCCACTATCCCCCTTCTAAGAATCTTCCCCAAAGAGTTAAAGTCATCATATGATAGTAATACATGCATGCCCATATTCATTGCATAAAAGCTAAATCTCAGAAGAGGCTTATATGTTCATCAACAGATGGACAGATAAAAAAAAGTGTGGTATTTATACACAACAGAGTACCGCTCTGCTATAAAGAAGGATAAATTTGAGTCATTCATAAGAAAATGAACACACCTTGAGACAATAATGTTAAATGAAATAAATCAGATACCCAAGTTTTAATATCATATGGTTTATCTTATGTGGAGGATCACCTGGATGAGTTTAAAGAAGACCAATTATCTCCATATTGGTTAAACCTGGCCCTCTTTCTGTGTATTGATATGTACAGAACTGGCTAGGACATTTCCTTATCCCTCAATTGGCTTTAAGCAATGCAAATGGGCCTAACCAAGGTGCCGATGTACAATCTTCGAAGCAAGGTGACAGGTCAGTGTTGCTCTGCCCATAGTTCCCAAAAACTTTATGTGAGGTGAGCCAAGAGAACCATGCTGTTGGTTGGAATTGAGCCGCAAGAAAGAGGCCGTGACATCTCAGGGCATAAAAAATTACACATCAACCTCAAGCACTGACCTTAAAACTTTAGATACTGCCTTGAATTGTGTTATACAGATTATTCTTTCTGCATATATCTCTCTCTCTGCATGCTTCAGAGGTAATTTCAGGCCTCTTACCTAACCCAGCTCATGATACTCACATACTTCCCACCACAACTACAGTCACTTACCCCTGAACCACTCCCCTCTTCACAAATTAATAAAACCTGGGTTTGGCCCTGGGTAGAGGCCTCTGTTCCAGTTAGCCATTGTACTAGCTGGAATTTGAATCCCCTTGGCTCCCCACAACTACAAATATGCCTTAGTGTCTTTATTCTTGTTATAGGTAGCACTGGAAGTGGTAGATTGTAATTAACTTATTCGAATCCTAATAACTTTCCTTTGGGATTACAAAAGTGGATTTTCCCAGACTGTGACGAGGTCCAACAGGGTTTTCTATATCACACATGAGAAAGACAAAAAATGAAGAAAGAGCATAATAAAAGATACAGAATCAAAAATAGAGGAGAAATATATTTTGCAAATGAGAGGGGAACCAAGAAATGGGAGGAGGGAGGGGGGGTGAAGGGGAGGTAAAAAGAATTAAGATATGTTATGTACATGTGCCAGCTCCCCATGATGAGTGTAATCATTATATACCGCAAACATGCACTAATAAAAAATTTTTCAAAGAATTAGAAAAAAAGTTGAATCTTTTAATCGTCATATCAAGTTTACAGATGATTGACACACTGTAATTACAGTATTGAGGTATTTTGAATTTGACTGTATGCTTACTCTTACTAGTGAGTTTTTTGCTTTTATATGTTTTCATGTTACTACTCAGCGTCCTTTGTTTTTAGTTTCAAGAATTCCCTCTGTGGAGCCTTTCTTGTAAGACAGGTCTGATGGTAATGAACTCCCTCAGCTTTTTGCCTGAGAAAGTCTATTTCTTCTTCATTTCTGAAGAACAGTTTTTTAGTTACGGTATTCTTGCTTGGCAGTTTATTTCTTTTATTTTTTTTTTATTTTGAAAAGACTACAACCAAACCAAATAAAACAGAGTAGAGTCAAT
>RJWT010039560.1:0-12646 GCA_004365215.1 Cuniculus paca | reverse complement strand
AGCTGAAAATGGCATTCTTTGAATTTGACATTCAATTAAGATGGTATAGCGAAGTGGTGGATATTATTTTTAGTGTCTGAAAGTTGTAGATGTCAATTTAACAAACAAATCTGTGGGGACGATCAATACTCCCTGATTAGAAACAAGTTGGTCTGCACAGAAAGACATGGACATGCGAAGGGCGAGCTTGTTAACAAAGGCCACTGATCAGGGGGTTGTGATGCTCCATTGGTTGGAGACACTTAAGATAATTTGGAGTGAAGATTCTCCCTGACTACTCATTTTAACTTTTCATCAATCAGATGTTTCCTATTAGTCTGAAGCTTGAAAATTCTCTATGGTCATGAAAGCAAAAATAATTAGGGATCAGAGGTCTTGATACAGGCTTTGTGACCAAGCTACACAAATGCTTTATTAATACTTTTAGCAACTTAGGTGAGATAGAGACAGCTCTATATGTGCATGATTACTGGCTACCTATCCATGCTATGACAGGAAATAGAGAGTACTAAAACGCTTACTGTGCTAATGATGCTTGAAACTTCCTATGTGTGAAACCCTATCTTTTCCCTGTCGATCCTCATGATGCTCAAGAACTTGTAGAAGACCTAATAATGTGGAAGTGTTCTTCTTTTCAAGTGGGTTAAGCATCAGGCCATCAGAACATGTAGAAATGGCTGTAGGTCCTTCAATTTCTGAAAGGGAGTTGTGGTTGTTGTGGTGAATATCAAATTCCATACACTTACAGATGTGGAAATCAGTCATTATCACTAGTAACCCCAAGCAAATGAATGTGTAGACATGGTTGTGGGTCCTTAACTTCAAAGAGGGAGGTACGGTTGTCCTGGTGAGTATCAAATTCCGTACATTTATAAATGTGGAAATCAATTATTATCACTAGTAACCAGGAGCAAATGAAACAGTTGGGCACACTGGAGAGGTGCTACACAGGCCACAGACCAGCTGTTCCAGCTCACTCCGCCTGTCTCAGCGACTTCACATGTTTTTGTAAATTTACAACTTGGAGAAGCACTTGATCTCCCAACCCATCCGTAAGTAGCAATGACACCCTTTGCTTCCTCTTGTAAAAGAAATACTATGATGATTGGTGATGCCTTGAAACACCTTGTGGTCAGAACTGGCAGCTGAGACATTTCATACTTTTAAGCTGATTTTATGTAATAGTATCTTACTTGCAGTAAGAACCATAATGCTTCTTTCTCCATCAGAATATAATTTTAAAAGTCTGCAAATCCACTACAGATTCTATATCCAATAAGTTAGAATGATTAGGAATGCAGGACTAATCCTGTAATAGAAATATGTCAACTTTGACTGTGAAAAAGGAAGTGTAAAGCTCTTCCTCTCCAAGCAGAAACTGGGAAGAAATTTGCATTCTGTGAACTCATAAACTATCATTTCAAAGTTTAAATTAAATCTTTTGGAATGAAAAAGAAGACATTGAACTAAGTTTGAGGTGGCTTTTGAGGAGAACTACCTTGAGTAGTTTTGATTAAGATGATGAAATTTTTTTGTCTTTTTTTCCCCTTTACCTACTGCCCCTGAATTTTTAGTGAGAAATGATGGAAAAGAGAGAGCCAGTGGGAAAATAAGGGAGAAGGGAGAGACAAAAGACCAGGAAGGCAACTTAGCCATGTTAAAAATGCTCATGAAGAGAGAAGGAATGGTTTCCTGTGACATTTTGTTTGGATTTTTTGGGGGGGTATACAATAGATGATAAATAGGTGACAGACAGATAGATGATAGAAGGGTAGTGGTGTTTGTGTGTTGTGTGTGTGTGTGAGAGAGAGAGAGAGACAGACACAGAGACAGAGAGACAGAAAGACAGAGATAGAGATAGAGACAGAATTACTTACTGTGGTGCCATGCTGATTGACCTGTAGAGTTTGGATAAACTAGCTTTGATTGCTAACTTTCTTGGATTGATCTATCTAGAAAGAGACCAGCCCTCTAACAAGAAAACCAAAGGAATTCATGATCACGAATAAGAAAACAGCCCAAAGGCCTAAAGGCAGGTCAGAGAAATACATGTTTTTGGGAAGAGTTGGCTGGGGGGAGGGGGGCAGCACAAGAGAATGAAATTGGCTCAAGAAGAAAGTAATACAAGATGGTGTTGATTTGATCTGCTTATGTGTTTAAAAGAAAATCTACTATGTAGACAAAGGATTGGAGAGGGCAGAACAACTCTGCTAATATCAGGATTAATCTCACATTAGAATGTGATTCAAAATCAACATTCAGGTGATCTAGCGGTGTGCATCTGTATTAATCAGGGTGAACATTCAATCGATTTCTTGAATGAACGACCAAATAAAGGGATGAATTGAAAATAAATAGTTATACAGCTTGACAGAGGTTTGCAAACCAAAACAGATTCGCAGTGAGCTTTTTCATAAAAACCTGAAGTAGGTTCATGGCAGGTAGAAAGTGTGACTTGGGTGTCTTACCCAGAGGCGCAGCCTTGTGATGGCTTGGTAGGGTAAATGGAGAAAATTAGTTGTCTCTTTTTTTTTAGGTAGAATGACCTGGCTTTACCATTTAAATAAAATTCTAGTTCTATGAATACCTTAGTGCTAAGTTTTGGGGTTTATCAGTACTAATCTCCAATACAGGATATATCAGGATCACAATTTCAGAGTTTACAAATTCCAGTGTGGGAACACATCATTTTTTCATTGTGTCATCTAGAATTGTTTATGCATCTCAGTGAAAGTAAAAATGTAAAGGGATCATCACTGAGGTGATAAACTGTCAGCTTCCAGATAAACATTTTAACTGATTTACATCTGTTTCTCCTCTAGGATAGCTATAGTTTTTTGATATATCTCTTCTGCAACTGATCAGTGATAGCTGGGGTAACATTTCTTTAGTTATATGCAAATTGGCCATGAAACACAGAAAGCCAGGCAGTGCTCTCAGAATGAGATTTGTTGCAAATATCAGCTGTAGAAACAGTGAGCTATTCATCAGAGAAAAAGCACACCAAAGGTTCAAGAGTAGTGGATTGGCCAAGACACACCGTGGTGTTGGGCCATGTGAAAACAGAAGCCTGTTGTTCCATAATTGATTAAGATAGCCTGATAGGAGACTAATCAGAAATTGATCATGGCTTCCTTTGATTGCATACATAGACAGTTCTACTTAAAATGTTTGTTTGGCAAAATTTTTAGAGGGGAAAAATAGGATCTAAAATTAATTCTGGTAGTTGCTGATGAACTAAATTGAGACAAAATCAAGAGAAATTCATCCACTATTTTCAAGGAAACAAGATTTAAATTATCCAGATTTGGGGTCAGTAAGGAAATTTTAGGCTTTTACTTCCTGACAAATAAGAAAAAGAGTATAAGACTAGAAAAAATATGTTTCTAGTCATCTAGATGAAGGTAACACATTTGCTGAAGTATATGGGATTTGTGTCAAAAATTATGATGTATTTAACAAAATTTTAAAACAGGTTCAAGTTCTTCCTTGGGATGCAGAGCAAAGGTGTTCCAGTCTGAGTTCTTACTTCTATTATTTGCCATTCCTAATTGATGTTGTACAAGACACTTAAACTTATAAATCAGTTTCCTTATGTGTGAATGATACTAATGGTTAACTTCAGGATTACTGAAATGATTCAATGAGAAAAATAGTATTTTCCTCAGTACCTGGATAAGTATTTAAAAATGAAAATTAAAAAGTTATATTAATGCTATGATTATTGTGTTATTTATTATAAAAAATAAGAGTAAGTAATTATAGAAAAAAAGTAATCAGAGTCATACAGAACATTATAATATACCTGAACAATGCGATGTGAAATGTGTTGTTTGGAGACGTCTGTGCCTACAACCATGACCTGTGATATAGTGTCAGCAATAAGTTAGCAGTCCTCTGGCATCACTATCTAACCGCCCTAGTCCTGCCCAGCAATGGGAGGAGCAGGGTACCACACATGACCCCGTAGGGCTTGGAACATCCTGCTGCCACAAACCCAGCTTTATCCTCATCCTTGTGCGAATTCAATGGTCCAGGATAGGCAACCTGCACTGATTTACCATGGAGAAGCAAGTGATCATTGTATTTAAACGTTAAGAAATTCAAGGACTGCATTTGGGTGCATTTTATGCTAAGGAAGAGAAAGATCCTACCTGTGGCATTTTATTAGAACAAGTTCCTGTAGACTAATAAATAGGAAAGCAATTACTGAATTAACTGGACTGAGTAATTTGGATTATTAAGGGGAAATAGTTTTGTGGCTTCATGACACGAGGCTGGAGAATATGTCTGGACAGGGGAGTCTGAGGCGTTTAGAAGCCATCCGAAATGCAAATGAAAGGGCTTGTACTCTGCAGGAATGGAAGTTTGAGTTGCCTAAGGAGCACGGAGTTCTTAATGATTTGCTGTGCTGGCCAAGTGTAAAGGAAGCTTGGGATATATTGAGAAAGGTAGAAATTATAAATACCAACCACAGCCACATGACCAGCTGCAGCTGTCATTTTATGCTGTTGGAACTGCATGGTTTAATGTTTAGATTATAGTATCTCAGGATGGAATTGTGATGGGATGAAGATAATAGTACAAAGGGACAGACTGTGACTGATGGAATCCTGAGTCTTCTCTTTAAGGGAGGGCAAAAGTGATTGCCTTTGTTCACACAGTCGTGTTATATGAGAAAGGAGCAAGAAGATCTTCCCATTATGATGTTGTGAATGTGAATCTATAAGGCTGCATTTGCATGTTTTTAGCCGGATGTTTTCACTGGCCTGTATTTCACCTTCTTTCTATTCAGAAACTTTGGGATGTATCTTTTCCAGACTCATCTGTAGCTTGGGAGGCTGAAGTAGGAGTTTCAGGCCAACCTAGGCTACATAGTGAGTTCAAGAGCAGCCAGAACTACATAGCAAGACCCTATCTCATTGCCCCACTCCCCCCAAAAAAACCTGATTTGTTTTTCTCCATGAGTCTCTTCTAAGAATTTCTTTAAAAGGTCTTCTGTAAAATCTCTAAGACTAACAGTTGTAGATAAAGGTACAGTATTTTGATTCCTTTTCCTTGTGAATCACAATTCACTAGGGTCATGTCTGGTACCTTATTCCCCTCATTGCTCTGTAGGAGCAGAGCTGTTAAATATTAGAAGCCTAGAACAGAAGGAACATATGGAAGATTAAAAAATGAGGTCATCTCATGAATGAATGGATGAGAGTATTCTAAGGAAATAATAGGGAGTATTAATAGGCAAAAGGAAATTACTTGGGATGCAATGTGCATCTGAAAATATAAGTGACTTTTAGAAATAATTATCAGCTAAATAAATTAAAATTAATAGACATTGAATTCCAGAGAGAAGAGCTGATGTTTGTCAAGCTCTTTACCGTGTACTAGACTTTGTGTTAAATGCTTTCCAAACATTTTTCTTTAAGGCCCAGAACAAGGACATGTAGTAAGTACTGCAATTGTTTATTTAAGTTTGGTCTTTTTGAGACAGGGTCTCATTATGCAGTTCAGGCTGGCCTTGGGCTCGCTTTAGCCCAGGCTGGTCTTGAACTTGCAACGATCCTCCTCTCTCAGTCTCCCGAGTGCTGGGGTTACAGGAGTGCACCACCACGCCCGACCCTAGTGCTGCAATTATTATCACCGTTTTGTAGAAGCAGAAACTAAAGTTCTTAGATGTAAAATTCCATGGATTTAGCCCACATAAACTTTGTACTTGAACCATAAAAACTGAACTTCAGGACCCATGCTGCTGATGACTACCCTATTCTGCTTCTCTTGTACGGCTATTTTTTTTTTTCCTAAATAGAGACCCAGAGAACATATCAGCTTCCAAAAGCATTTGAAAATGAGTTTTACTAGTGTTTCTCTGCCTGTGGTGATTTTGTTCATGGACAACATTTGGAATTTTCTGAAGACAACTTTTATAGTCTGAGTGGGGGCAGGATCCATGCTACTGGCTTCTAGTGGGTTCCCCTCCTCATGATAGTTCTGATATACTTCATACAGCACAAAGAACGTCACCTGAAGCAAAGTATTATCTCATTTGGATTATCTCAAAGTGTCAATAGTGACCAACATTTTCCCCCAAATTGTTTCCTATAATTGCTAGGTAGATGTACTATAAACAACAGGCTTGCCGTTAAAAATAAACTTCGTGAAGTGCTATATGTTCCATTCCCTTTTTGAATAATCTCTATGAATACTGTATTTAAAATGTTATTTTAACACATAATTTAAAATTCTGAGAAGTCCTACAGCGAAGACACCTGCTTACCTTTGTTTCTACCCTAGGTAGGGATATTCATAGTCAGGGTTGCAGATGGGGCAGTCATGTCAGTCACATAAGACTTATTCAACACAGAAGAACTTACTCAGACTGCCAAGGCAGCTCTCCTCATGCCAACTCTAAAAAACCTGTGAAATGCATTTTAAGTAAAGCACATACTGCCCTTGAAGAGTCAAACATCTTACTGAAAAAATAATCCAACAAAATATAGTAGATCATGGTTTAAAAGTTCCACTTGTAGTCAAATTAGTAGAAATCAAGTAGAACTCAGTTACTCAATAGTTTATATAAGTGCCCACACCTTCCTCCCAGTTGATGCATAGAGAGAGTGAAAAAGACTGTTGAACTACACAGAGGATCTCTCCATTAGGACTTCAGCTCTTACTTCTTGGGGTGACAAATAGGAATCAGTCTCTACAAGGCAGAAGGATTATGGCAGCTTGAGGGTTAACTTCTGTGTGGTGTTTCTGGATTCAAGGGTCATCCTTAATTATCAAGCACTCTGCCTGCTTCAGCCTTTGGAAACCTGATTGTACACACTCTCTTGGTTCTTCCTTTGTACATTGCCAATTATCTGATATTGTAAGCTCTATGTTCCCTTGAAAGGTCTTTTCATTATATTTACCTTGAAGAAAAAGTACCCTTTTGCAATGAGTTCTGAAAAGAACATCAAGAGTATTTCTCACCACACTTGAGTTTGAATTAGAAGACAGGTCCCATATGCCAATTTCCAACCATCTCCTTTTCTGCCCAGCTTAATGGATCGCTTGCTGCATCTATGAGTTCCTTCAGACTTGGGCTGAAGCACTTATTTCTTTCTCATAATGAGATTTAATCAAGCAAAGCCAAAAGCAATGCTACAAGTTAAACACTCCCCAGGGAGGGGGAGCCAGTGACTGGGGGAGTAATGAACCTCTATTTAACTTTCAGATTTTGTTAATAACAGTTTGACTTGTACTGGTTGGAGCTAATTAGTTACTGCAGCTTCTCCATTAGAGGCTTATAAAATGGGACTTACCTTGTGCATGTTAAGCAATTTTCTCAGTGTGGGTCATTTTAGAGCAAACAGAAGGAAACGGAATCTCAGGTATGCAAGATTATTGCACTATGTTGTGGTTTACTTTCACAGAGTTTCAAGAGTATGTGCAGATCAAGGTCTGGCCAGTTCAGAAGCAGATACTGAGATAAAATGATTTCAATTTATTTTGGAATTAGCTCCATTCTTCATGAAATATTAAAGAGTAGACTTCATCTTTTTCTCATAGAAGGCAACCAAGACATGCTGTAAATTCTCAGATTTGGCAATTGTTAGACAAGTAGGGTGCTGTAAGTATCAGTTGGTGAGTGAGTGCTCCCCTTAGAATGAAAGGTATTCACTATGTTCTCATGTTTGGAAGGTTTGGTGTTGTTCTAAAGCAGATTGCTTCCACAGCCATGTTCTTTCCCAGAATAGTATTCACACATAAAATCAGGGATGGATCTTAATTACAAGGTAGCAGTTAAAAAATATCCGAAAAGGGATCAAGAAATATCAGGACAAAGAGAAAGGACACACTGCTCTGTAGACTTTGGGAAATGTTTATGGGCATGATGTACCATGGTGTAGAGAGAAGATATTCTAAGTTCACTAGATTCTCACTGGACTTTCAGAAGAACATTGAAAATGTAAGAATGAATTATAGTATGAAACCCTCCATTCTTTGTGAAGGTCTCTTTAGAGTTTGATAAAAAGTTTGTTCTTCACTTAGATTCCTACAGTACTATAATATTAGCACAGACCAACATTTTGTAGCCCCTTCTTACCTTGCCATCAGGACCTGTAGAGACTACTATTGGAAAAGCACCTGGTATTGACTGTTTAATATTCTCTAGAGGTCAGTCTTTATTCCTTGAGGATAGGTTTTTCCTATTAGAACAAGTCCTGATTAGTTCAAGTGTAATATCTGTAAATAAATTAGGAGATTAGCCTAGGTAGGTTACATAAGTTTTAAACTCTTTAATTATTAACCTGTTGCCATATTAGCTATAGAACTAAAATATATGCACTTGGCTAAAAGCATAATTTCATGCAGCAAAGAAAAATTCTAGAAATTAAGATTAAGACTTTTTTGCTTACCTAAGCCAAGTCTCACTCCCTAGAGACAAAGAGACTTAACAGATTTTTTTTGTCTTGTTAGTGTGGTTAACTTATATTTAAACAGCGAATTCATAAATCTATTCCTTGATCAACTATGAATACATAAAATTTTTGAAAGAACAATGAAAAGTAGAAAACAACAATAAAATTATATGAACAACATTAATTACCTACTTCTCTTTACTGAACAATCTTTACTACTATGAGTGAATCAATGTTTCATTGTCTTTTGGTTGACAGCATAAATTAAAATAATAAGTTTAAATCATTTTTTCCCAGAACATCACTTTTAGGCAAAATTTGTTGCTCTTCTCTTATGTAAGAAGCAGAATTAGGACACTTATTATACTTTCACTAATATTACAATTAATCCTTTTTCATTTTTGTTAACCATTTTACTATTCTACATCAAGGATTATAACAACACCTTGCCTCGTATCTATAATTGGGTTTTCATTGTTTCTATAGTTTGATTCTAAAACTATATATTCTATTACTAACAGCAATTTAAAACTTGAATTACAATTCTCTACAGAATACATAGAATGGATAAAGCATAACTCAAGCTTACTAAAGTTTACCGCTTTAATAAAAATCTTACAATGTCAATAATTGATAGATTTTCTCATTTCTTGATCATATTCCACTACCAATATTTCTTTTATTCATGTAAACAGACATATTTCACCTTACCTCTATGATGTGTGTTTCAAAGGTTTGGCTGAATATATAACTTTAACATCTATAGCTCTCATCAAAATTTGGATTGTATAATTACTCTGCAGATCTAATATTCCTGATAAGAAGCCTGAGATTCTGGCTTAATTAAATTTTCTTCATTTAGAAAGATAGAATTTTATAATATCTAGCCTTAGAATTTTGAAAAACTAGGATTTAATTTCTAGGTTTGAGTTGTTTTTTCATTAACTGTATTTCAAATACTGTAAATATTTCAAATCTGAAAACATTTTCCAATTGTTTCTCCTTTATATTGTTTCTGCTATTTCTTTCTGAACTCTTAGTAGTAGTTGCCTTAAAATCTGTATGAACCTCTGGGGATCTAGCTCAGCGACTTAAGTGCCTGCCTGGCAAGCATGAGGTTGTGAGTTCAATCCCCAGTGCTGCAAAAAAAAAAATCTGTATAAACCTTATCAGTAAATTTATTTTTTCACTCTTTCATTGTACTTTTCTTCTGTTTGTCTACATAGTATTTATTTCAATATCTTTTGAAGAAATAAATATTGATTTTTATCAATGACTATGTTGAAATACAACTTTTCTACCTTTTCAAAGTTTGAGCAAATTACCAACTATATATTTTAAAATTAATATAACTCTACATATATCAGCATGGCACACCTTTAGACCTTTCAGTGATCACAAATGACCAGGTGTGGCACACATGCCAATGGTTTGTCAACGCTGCTCTATGTGAGCATATTATTTGTACATATTCATATGTATATATAAAAAATATTTTGTTCTTGAATTCCTCCACTTAAACCAATCTGACTTAAGAATATATTTTTGAAGTCTGATTTTTCTTACTGATATGTCTGTTTTCCTTAGGGGTCATTGTTCACTCCTTTTTTGTTGGCATTCTTTTTCAAACTCATGTGTTTCTTCTTGTATGGTTAATGATTTCTACTTGTCAGTGAATACTTGTGACTGAGAATCATGCTTGAAGGAGACTGCGAAGAATAGTCCATTAGTGGAGGACTCTCACCAATCTGAACTGGAAGGATTTCTATTTTTGGACCTAAATCCTATATAAAATGAGATAACAGGATCATTCTTTTTTTCCCCCCAACTTGGTCTTGCTAATTTCCTTTGGTATTAATAGCAAAAAAAGCAATTACCAATTAGACAATTACATCATTACTGGAAGCACAATATACAGAAATGAAGTCTTTTTTCAAGAAAAAAATCTCATTTGGATGCAGAATGTAAAACTGTCAGCATTATTTTTATTACTCAGCGATCATAACTCATAAAATATGAGATAAAAAAGAAATGATGTCTTAATGATATTTCAGTCTTTCATATTCAACAAAATTTTATCAACGCAATGCTGTACATTTGGATATCCAATCCCACTGACATTCTGATACTGGGGAAAGGCACATCTGTCAAGGTTTGGGTGTACAAGTAGGTCCACTCATTTATCTATTTATTTAACTAATATTTGTCTTAGAAATACACAAAAATATGTTTCTTGTGATGAACAAAGCAGATTAGATCTCTTTCTATAGTAGATAGTAAGATATAAAGCAAACAATAACAAATAATCTACAGATACAATTTGTAAGAAAATCACAAGTTTTGAACCAGCACAAGCAGGGGAAAGCAACCAGACCTGTCTCTGTGTGCCCACTGCCATTAGAGAGCTTGCCTCCTGTGGGCAGCCAGCATGAGCAGGGAGAAGCAGTCAGACCTAGCCCTGTGAGTATGCTGCCATCCACAGCCTTGCGTCCCTCAGGAACCAGTGTGGATAGGGAGAAACCGTCAGATATGCCCCATGTGCCTGTAGCCCATCAGAGGTTCTTGCTTCCCATGGACAGCCAGCACAGGCTGAGAGACCCACACAGACATGCCCCTGTGTGCCTGCTGCCATTGGGGTGGTCCCCATGTACTGACACAGGCTGAGAGAAGAAGCAGCCCCGCCTCTGCACACCCATGGCCATCAGGGAAGCCTCAGTGTAGCTGTGCAGGTCTGGGGAGGCTTGCCCCATCCCCACTGCCTTCCTGGGAGCCTGGGTTCAGAAAAACCAGGGTGCCAGGTCCACTCACCTACACCATGGAGGGGAAGCCAACATGGGAAGGTCCTGGGAACCAGCCTGTTGGGAGGAACCCAGGAAATTGTCAAGATTAGGGAACGAAAGGCAATCTCAGACCTCCAGTCCATGCAGAACAAGTCCAGGAAATACCAACATGGAAGAAAATGGAAGTCACACACCTGAAATCCCCAAGAAGATAGCAACTGAAGTAAAGAAACAACTTCATGAGGCTGTGAAATTAATCAAAACAGAAATAATATCTCAGGTAAAAGAAGAAATCACAAACATAATGAAAGAATTGTTGAGCATGCTGAAAGAAGACATAGATTAAAAAAGAAGAGCATAGGAAAATGATGGAAACCTTGAACGAACAATATAGGAAGGAATTACAATGCATGAAACAGATTCAAAGAGATATCCAGGAAATTAAAAACTCCATAGAAAGCTGATAAAATCCCTTGAAAGAGACTGAAGGTAAACTTTCAGACCTTGAAGACTGGATGGCAGCTAGCGATCCTGAAAGAAAAGATCTCTTAAAAATAATGAGGAGCCAGGAAATAACAATTCAACAGCTGCAAGATGACACAAAGAAAAATAATGTAAGAATGATAGGTGTCAGCAAAAAAGCAGGGGTCAACACAAATGACATAAAGAGACCATTTACAGAATAGTAGAGAACTTCCCAAGCATGGGAAAAGCACCTGACATGCAGATAAGTGAGGCACACCCAGACCCTGTTCTCTGCTGTAAGATAGATGAGAAGCGCCTGCCTCCCATTTTCCCCTGGGCTGGCTGGAGATGACCGTCAGGAGGCCAGCATGCCTCTACCCTTCTCTTCCCTTTGCTCTCCCTTGGTCCCCAGTGGACTGGGGCAGTTTGTCCCCATGTCTCCTCTGGCTGTCTAGCGCTGTGCTTCCTGGCTAAAAAACAGCCATTTTCTACTCCAACATGAGTGTAGGCACCCAGGCAGCATGGTGCCCCAAATTCCCTCCACCCATTTTAGATGATACTGTTGCCTTTTTGAAGAATGGATAGGGCAGCTGGGAGCATCTAAAATCAGGAACAGAGGGGTCTGTTCATACCCAACACTTTCAGCAGCCTTGCACAACGTTCCCTGGTTCTAGACTTCACTCCCACTGAAACAGGCTGGCCAATTGCTATGTCATCAGCACTTCCCAGGTGCTTCTGAGGCTTTAGTCTCGGAAGACTCCCTCTGTGTACTGTGCCCCTGTGTTGCAGCGCAGACCCTGTTAAAATACTCACTTTGGCGTTCCTGTAAACCCACTTATGATTTATTTCTCAGGTAATGTGGACACGATGGTTGCTTTCCCGAAAAGGACAAATAGACACATAACTGTTAAGAACAAAGAGCTCCAGAGACCAGCAGCCAGTGAAGACCAGCACCAGAGACCCAGTACCCAGTAGAGTCGACCTACAGCTGGCGTC
>RJWT010039559.1:0-12639 GCA_004365215.1 Cuniculus paca | reverse complement strand
TGCAGCTAACAGAGTTTGTGTTAGCTCTTGGAGGAGACTTGGGACTTGGGCTTTTCAGCAATGCTGAAACTGTTAGGACTTTGGCAACTCTTGGAGATGGGCTAAATGTCTTTTGCATAAAGGATGTACATGAGTCTTTGGGGGACCAGGAGTGGATTGTTATGATTTGTGTCTAGGTGGCCCCCGAGCCTCATGCAGTCATGGAGGTGGCTGAATCTAGCATTTGTGATTGGTTTGTTGTTTAGCATTGGAATTGGTGGTATAAGTGCTGCATTCACCCAGGGGCAGAGCCAGCATACAATATAAGGGATGGAAGGTGTGTTTTTTCCTCTTTTGCCCTTTCACTCTTGTTGCTTGTGGTCACCATGAATGGCTACCCCTCAGCCATGCCACCCTACCTTGGAGCCAGTTGAGTATGGACTGAAACCTTCAAAAATTGTGAGCTAAACAAACTTTTCCTTCCCTAATTTTGGGCATCAGGTATTTTGTCTCAGCAACCACAGAAAAGTAACCAAGACAGATCTCAAAGCAACCAAGCCAAGTGACCACGGTCTGAAACTTCTGAAATCATGAGCCAAGACAACTCTTTTCTTCTCAGGCACTGATTATTCAGGTATTTTGTCATAGTAACAGAAAACTGACTAACATAGTCTGAGGTTATCTCTTCATTACACATTAGAAAGCAAAACAACATGTATCCAGTACCCAGAGCCAAGAACTTTGCTTCAAACTTTGTTGTTACCTCATTTCATCAATATCACATGACTGTAGTTAGCAGGACTTCTGATTCACAGTGAGAGATACCTAAGACAGAAAGGCAGACATTTGTCTAACCCTAACCTAGTGTCTGCTCACCTTTTGATGCAGTTTCTCTAGCTGCAAGTGAACTATAACTTCATGAGTATGTTGTGAGGATCACATAGGGAATGGCCTTTAAAAGGATTTGTAGCCAGGCATGGTGGTGCATACCTGTATTCCCAGCACTTAGAGAGGCTGCAGTGATCAAATGTTCAAGGGTAGTCTGAACAACTCAGCACAACTCAGATTTTACTGAATCCCTGTGTCAAAATGAAAAATATAAATGGTGTGGAGATGTTGCTCAGTGGGAAGGGCCTGGGCTTACTCCGAGGGCTGAGGAAAAAAACAAAAACAATGTTTCTGTGTTTTGCATGAGTGATGGACTGGGCTTGAGCAACTAATACGTACAGAGAATAGCTTTTAAATTTTCAGATGAGCCTTGTGAATGAGAATCCTATAGACATTTTCAAGAGTTTTAAAGAAAGGAGAACAAAACAAGAAAAAACAATCAAATAATGGGGGAGGGGGAGACTGGCTCTGCCTGGGAAAAACACTGGCTCCACCTGGCTGCTTCTGCCTTTCTGTCCTCTTTGTCTGAGCTGCAACTGCAGCAGCAAGAGCTGAGCAGGACACACTCCCTGCAGGAATGCAGGGCATCTTCATTCAGCTGGGTGGCAGCTGTGTTGATCAGAGCCTCGGGAGCAAAGCTTGTGTTGTGCCTCAGCAGACAAAGCCAAGTGTCTCTTGAGTGTTCTAGGAGCAACCATAGATCAATACAAGCTTCTGCTTGCACTCCTGTAATATTATTTTCTTTTTCTTTTTCCCTCCTATTGGATGTGCACTGATTTGTTTCTACAGCCACATGACAACGATTCTAGCTTCCTGTTGCAAGGAGAAGAGAGGTGGGTAAAACCTAACATAGAATCAGGCAATGCATTTGTAGTATTTTTATTGTGCATTTGAGGAACAAATTATGAAGTATACTAAGCAAGGTAGGCAGTGATAAAAAAAATATGTTCATGGAATAAATGTAATACATAGAAATGTTCTTTTATACAATTTTAGAGATTTTATGCCTTGTAAATTTTTCTGTTTATATGAAAAAAATTAGACATGTTCAAAACACATTGTTAAAAATTAACATAGTTTTCTGAATTTCTGGGGTTAACACATTAACATTTACCCATAGAAACAAGGTAAATTTGCAGAATACAAATGAAACAATAATACTGAAAACTTGCACTTGAAGATAAGATTATTTAAGGCTCTAAATTATTTCTGCATTAGCCTATTATTTAACAAAATTTATATTAAAAATAAATCAAAGCATAAGTTGAAGTAAATATATTAAAATACATCAAAAAGAAAATAAAAAGGAATTATTTCCATGCTGATAATACAATTTTTCAAAATTAACCTAAGGAGAAAAACTACATAATGAAAAATTTTCCTGACAAATGATTGTACCACCTAAAATGCAAATACTGCAGTTTTTAAACTTAAATTTATTAAATTCATGAAAGATGTAAAGTAGTTGTGCTGAGCAATGAGGGGGAAATGGGAAGGAAATCCAATGTGGATATTCCCCTTATAGAATGGATTCCAGTGGGAGAAAGAGACAGAAAATAATGCATATATATTTATGTTAAGCTGTTACATTTTCCATGAAGAAAGTAATCTTTGCTAGCAATACTCAGAGGGAACTGATTTAAAAGCAAAATCTCAGGGTATTCTCCAAAGAAAAGGATATCTCAACTGAAGTCTGAAAAATGAATCACAAAGTAACCAATACAAATAGAAGGACATATATTCTAGATGAATATCTGAAAGGTCTTGAGGTTATAAACACTTGTTAACTTTGAAGGACTAAGAGAAATTCCAAAGCTATGGCATTAAAGAGCAAAGGGCAGAGTGACACTGAATGAAGCTATCTATACAGAGAAGCAAATGGGAAGTAATATAACTTACCAATTTATGTCCTATAGTGCTTGAAGATTGAATTTTGCTTCCAAAGATGCCTCACCTCGTTGATAGCTAATTTCAAGATTTGTATTTTATATGCAGGTTATGAAAGATCTCCAATCTGTTTTAATCTTAATCACCACACAAAATACTCAATCTGTGTTAGTCTTAATTATCACACACTAGTTTTAGATTTAGCAAAAATGTATTAAGAGTCAAGTATTGGGACACAAATTAACTAGTGTTACAATTTAGATTTAAAATGTCCCCTACACATCTCACATGTTCCTAGGTGGAGCTTGTGGAGGGTGATAGGATCACAGGGGTGCTATACTCATCAGTGATGAGTTCACAGCAGAATGTGGTGTTATGAAAGGGAGCCCACTGGAGGAAGTGGGTCACCGGGCGTGTCTCTCAACAGTACACATCTCTCTCTCTGGCTCTTCCTGTCCTTGCTGCTTCTTAGCTGCATGCCTTGAGCAGCTTTCCTTCACCAAGCCCTTCTGCTGTGCCATTTGTGCCTTGAAGCCAGCAAACCATAGGCTGAATCCTTGGAAATCAAGAGCTAAATGAAATCTCTCCTCCTATAAACTGTGGTGTCAGGTACTTTGCCTATCAATAGGAAAGTTGATTAATACAACCACAATCTAGGCTCCAAGGGACTCCAGACAATAGCAGAGGCTCATCTCCTTAATACACTCTAGTGGAACTATATGTAAGATGTGGAATCGTGAGAAGTAGGCATTATTTCTAATTTGTAAATGAGGAAATTGATATTAACAAGGATTTACTGGCATATTTATCCAGAACTGCAAGGAGAGAAGGAAAATCCAGTCTCTATTTTATTTCTCTAGTTAAGAATTCCACCACTAAATAAGAGTATGATAAGTGCTGAGAAACAAGTCACCTGTCATAGCTTTTAATGACTTAATTCTTAAGATTATACTTGTACAATTCTTTAAAACTCTACAATCTTCTAAGATTCTTTCTAAAATCTTCATAACTAGTTACTTGTGCAGATTCCTGTGGTAGGTTTAGAAAAAGGTATCAAGTCATCTTTCTTCTAAAAATGACATAAAAATGTGTTCACAAAGTATAAAGTATGACAATAATTAACTTTTTAAAAATGTTGAAATTAGTCATTCATGATGGTATAGTCCCATAATTCCAGCACTCTGGGAGATTGAAGCAGAAGGATTGCAAGATCAAGCCCAGTCTGAGCAATTCAATAATTTAATGAGACCCTATCTCAAAATAAAAAATTTAATGGGCTGTGGATGTAGCTCAGTTCAGAGGTTTTGTGTTCAATTCTCAGAACAGGAAAAAAAAAATTGAACACATTATGAAAATCACTTAACCTGTCTCTCAAATTCATTATAAGCAGAAAGACTCAAGATACAGATTCAAAGCACTAATTTCTCTTAATGTCTACCCAACTGAGGTGGAAAAAAAAAGGGTAGGGGAGTCAATTAACTTGTAATTGATAAAAATAACTGAGTTCCACACTAGTTTTTTGATAAACTGACCACGAGAATTTAACAGTGATGCTACAATTTTATTACTGTGTAGCTGTCACATTAAACACATTTATTTATAATTGTATCACAGCAATAAAAACATTTTAAATTTCTTTTATAATATGGGACCCACATATCTTCTATCATGGATTGGTCATTAAATGTCCCCCAAAGGCCCATATACTAAACACTTGGTCACCAGCTTGCGGTATTATTGGGTAGTGGTGAAACCTTTAAATGGTGACTAGTGGAAGTTTGTTATATGAGGCATTCCTTGAAGTATTAGGACCCCTTGTTCCTTCCTCCCTGCTTTCTCAATACCATGAGGTTTGCCCTTCTTTGCCTCAGGCATCCACAATGTAATGTGCTGCCACAGGCCCAAAGCACTGTGGACTATAAACTACAACTTCTGAAACCACGATCCAAAATGTACCTTTCATCCTCTAAGGTGATTTGCCTCAGGCATTCCATCACAGTGACAGAAAGGTGATTACCACAGAAAGTTGGTACCAAGAAATAGGGTCACTGCTCTGCTGTGACTATATCTGATGATGTGGTTCACAAGTTTGAAGGAGGCTAAAGAAGTCCCAAAATATTGTAAACCAGGGTTGATGGGTTTAAACTCAAAAGGCCAGAATGCTGGTAAGAATGTGGATAGAAAAGGTCAACCTGTGAGGTTTCAAATGGAAATGAGGACTCTATAGTAAGACCCCAGCTTACAAATGAGTTCCACTCTAGAAGAACATTTGTTTCACTCCTAAGTGTAACAAACTGGTTTCATTCCTAAGTGTAACAAAATTAGACTTACACAGCACACCTGTATGTTTGTAACCCAAATGCTAGTAAGTCAGGAAGTTACTGTGTTGGGAATTGGTCTTAAAGTCACTGGGATTACATTCAGACAAAAATACTTGTCTACATTTTATCCAGGTTTTGAGACTTTGAGTGAGGGTGATTGTAAAGGTAATGGACTAATTAATCTGGCAGAAATTTTAAGGCAGCACAGCATTCAGGCACTAGCACAAGGAGCTGCTTTTAGCAGGATTTACAGTGAACATTGAGAGCAAAATGCAGAATGGAAAGATTTGAAAAACAATTTGGCAGAAGAGGAGTGCATTTAAATTTGGTGTCAAGGAATGTGTAACTGTAATTGCACCATATAAGGAGTCAAGTAATTGGGATCAGGACAATCAGAAAGATGTTTTGAGGGCATGTCAGGAATCAGTAAGACTCCATCCATCAAGGTTCAAAGACTTTTGTTTGAGAAGAGTTCTAGAGGTATTTTGCTCAAACGGGGTTACCTAGGGAATTCTTTCTCTAGGATTCCATCTCTTGTGTTTAGCCTTCAGGGACTCATGAGGACACAGCAGACACAGTTCAAGCAGGCCCAGATACAGCTTGGACTGTTAGCAAACCTTCACGTAATCCATGTGATGCTCGTGTTGTGCCTCCGTGCAGAATGCAAGTTTTGGAATCACTGAGGCATTCATCAAATTTTCAAAGGGAAGCCTGAGAAGCCAGGGAGTATGTGACAGGATTTAAGTCCCTGCCAGCAGTTCCTGAAAGGCTTAATGCTTGAAGTTATGGGAGTAAAGCCAAAGTTGCAGTAGAGACCTCAGGAAGTTGGAAATGCCAGGAACTCAGAGAATCTAGCCAGGAAAGCTACAAGTAGTGAGCAAAGCAAGCCTGAGAGAGGCCACGTTGACAGTAAAGTTATAGGGGTGGGGTTGCTGGGTTTGTTTGCCCTTTTGGATTTCACTCTTGCTTTGGTCAGATTCCTCATGACTTACCTAATCCTTCCTTTGGAAATGAAGATGTTTACTCCTTTGTATCTTGGAGTACATAACTATTTTCCTCCCCTACAGGGGCATACAACTGAGTTTGCATTGAGTTTAAGATGAGAGACTTAGAATTTAAGACTTTTGAGCAAAACTGGAACTGTTAAAAACTTGGAGCTGGGTATAGCGGTGTACACCTATAATCACAGCACTTGGGAGCCTGACACAGGAAGATCACTGCAAGTTTTGAGGCTAGTCTGGGCTACATAGTGAGTTCAAGGACAGCCTAAACGATACAAGGAGACTTTGTCCCAAATAAAAATAAATAAATAAACCAACAACAATTTGGGTACACCTGGAGATGAACTGACTATAATTTTGCATTATGAAATGGTCATGAGTCTTTGAGGGTTGGGGAGGTAAATGTCATGGTTTGGATCTTAAATGTCTCCCAAAGGTTCATATTCCAAAGCTTTGGTCAGCAGCCTATGGTGCCACTGAAGGGTGTTTCTGCCCAGCAAAAACTTCTGGATTTTGCAGAAGTTGCCTGAGATGAGGGCATGCCCTTTGGAAAGCCAAGTTTTACAGTTCATTCTTCTTCGGGTAGAAATTATTAGATAGGAGTTGGTTACATTTGTTAATGTGTACACAGCATTACATGTCTGGAAATTTTAAATCATTTAGGTCAAAATGTCAAAAATTTAGCAAGATTTATATTAATTCCACTCAGACAAGGTCGAAATATGTTCAATCTACCTGTGTCCCACATCTAGGTTTCACCTGCTGCTGTAGAAATACCCACAGTACCATCTTTGAGAGCTGACTTCTTAAAATATCCAGTTCAACATATTCTGCTTAATTTTCCCTGACTCATGTCATATGCTACATCTGCTATTTCTAATGAAATGAGAAAGAATTAAAAAATGAAAACAACCTGTAAGAAGATTCCTGGCACCTAGCCCATGTTATTGGCATTTTTGTTTTAAGTGAAATGTGTTCTTAATAAGTAAAAATGTTTGTTGATTTGCAAAAGATTTACTTAACATCCCCAACACACTAAGATACAATTATGTATCTATTAGATAAGAAAAGAACCAAGAATTTCATTTGTATAGGTGATAAATTGTCCCATTCACAGAGCTAGTCAAGTAGCAGATCTGGGATTTGTTTCTTGCCTTCTTTATAGTAAGCTACAATCAGTTCCCAAAGTTCCTTGAATGGTCTGTTTGTAGCTTGTTCTTTCTGGGTAATTTACTTCTCAATTGAATTACCTAATGCTCTCATCAGAAACTACAATTTCAATATTTTGGGAGCACTAACCATATGCCAGACACTGTTCTGAGCAATTTGTGCAAATCTAGTTTTCATCTTCATAGATCTTACTATCTGAAGAGAGAAGACAGACAATAAACAATATTTTAAGTAATCAGTGCTAAGCAAAACCTATCAAGAAGAGCAAGATAAGAAAGACTGGGTGAGTTGGAAGTGGGCAGGGTGTTACAATATAAAGAGGCTACTAGGGTAGGCTCCTCCAGATGACACCTGAACTGAGACAGGAGGGCTGGGAATTAAGCAGTGCAAGCACTTGAAATAAGACTTGTTACTTTGTCTCTGAATATCATGTGCAAGTTGCTTAAATCAAGCAATAAACAATTATCACATCTTTAATGAATGATGCGAAGCAACTTTGAACTTTTAGACATACAGAACAGAGAATGTTTCAACTCTCAAAGAATTCAGAATCATTTTATGAAAATTGTAGGAGCTAACTATCTTGAAACAGACACCATAAGGATCTGAAATACATTGCTGTGTTGAAAACAGAACTGCCAAAACAGATGATCTCACACTGGTAAGTGTACACAAGAGTTACTTCAATCTTTTATTAGTCACTGCTGAAAACTATGCACACCTGCCAAGAGGCTGGTGAAATGTCTCATATGACTGCTTCTGAGTGTGATCATTTCCTGCTACTTCACCCTTTGCAAATAAACTGGTCATATATGTTTACAAAGGACCAAAGTGCCCATAACTTTAATAAAAGAAAAAAAGAAAATAACATGAGATAACAAAATAATTAAGCTGACATCATCAGTTCAGAGATATTGTGGCAAGGATTACATTTGGGGTTTTTTGGGTCACATATTAAAATAACTGAGGAAAACAAGTTTTGTGTCCTTGCCACTTTCTGGGTAACATGCCATGGCTGAAGACCTTGCACTGTGATATCCAGGTAAACAAGGGCACAGGGTAGGCACTTGGGCAGCAGGCATGAGCCAGAAAGGAAATAGTTGTTTACTCAGGGCTGCATTGCAGAGACCACTAGAACTCAGTTTATGGAAAAACAGACTGGTTTCTGAAAATACTAGGTGGGTTCATGCAGTAAGAAGATGTAAGACTGAACACGTGGGGTTCGTTCAAATCTGTCAAAGTAGAAATAACCAAAAGAAACTTCAACTAGAAATGCTGTTAAAATTTCATATAGAAGGCTGGGAATGTAGCTCAGCAGTAAAGGGCTTACCTACCATGTGTAAGGCCCCAGGTTTGAGCCTTAGCAAAGAAAAGCAAAAAATGTGGAATAAAAGCTAGATGAAATCAGTTATCAACTAGGTTATTTTCCAGAACATGATTTTATTATAGCTGACCCCAAAGGCATTTATGCATGTCTGTCGTCTACATATAGCTTCAAAATCGTATCAAACCTGTGTTTTAAGTTAATCACACAAATACGACACAGGACTGTAAACTTACTAAACAATGTAATATCATCCAGGCAATGGGAAATAATTTCCAAAGGGCTACTGCAGTGCCCAGCAAACTGTAACATGTGTCCCTGGAGAACTATTCACATAGGTGACTGTTATTAACTCATCAGGCACTGCAGTCCTCTGTCTAGTAGCCACTGTACATTAGTTAACTACCATTTTAGTTTTTTGAAATGTTAACCTCTGATTGCAAATCAGTCTATAACCTTTTTTTAAAGATGTGCACAGTGCTTTGCATTAGGAAAACAATTTAGCATTGGGGGGAAATGGAATAAAGAAGTCTGTCATTGATAAGTGCAATTCTTTTTCCTAGTGTCCACTCACACAGGGTTGAGATTCTTACTGGGTATACTCAATCTGGATGGTGTACGCATGTTTCCAGATAGAAGGGACTAGCTTCAGCTTTTATACTAAGTACAAAGAGACAGTGACTGTGTGATGCCCTGTCCACAAAGGTACTTATGATCATGAAATGCAGAACCAATAATCAATCAGGACAGTAAGATCACCCTTGGCAAATGTAGACGTTTAACCTACATCTATTTGAGCTCCATCACAGTGTATGGAAAAACCAGAGAGCTCATTCATCTCTGTTTATGTCATACTTGCCTCCAAGGGAAAGAATGAACTTATCTAATACATTACTTAAACCGCATCCCTAGAAAGCAGCAGCAGAAGTCAATCTAACGTAGGACATTAATAGAACACTTCCTAACCAGTTTAGTCATGAGAACCCTTGCCTTGGCCCCAGGGTACTAAGCCTTGAAAGACAGGCTGGCAGGAACCCTGGGTGTGGCACTGGAGACACAATGACTTCTAGAAAAACCACATCCCAGATCTCAGAAGTACCTGGCCTGGCTTTGTCTCTGAACTTAGCTAAGTTACTCAAACTTCATGCACCTGTAAACATCAGTGGGCTGATCTAAAATGGTATGCAATATCCTACCCAAGGATAAAGTTTTCCCTCTTGGAATATCCAGACAGTCAGAACTAAAACAAGCAAAGGCTTCCTGGAAAAAGACAGAGCCTCTATATTCAAACTCCTTCTGCTATAACCCACAGACTGTGGCACAGGGACTCTTGCAGATTTGCAGGGAGGGCAAGGATCTGCCATGTATTTCTCTGCTGTTGTGGATTTATTTATTTTGGTTTTTTGAGACAGGGTCTCACTATGTAGCCCAAGCTGGTCTCAAATTCTGTGATCATCCTGCCTCAGCTTCCCGAGAACTGAGATTACAGATGTACACCACCCTGCCCGGCTATTTTTTGTAATACTAATCCAACCTTTTTCCTAGGAAGCAGGTTAAGTCTATTCATTCCAACATGTAGTTCATATCCTAACTGAAATATTAGCTTCCTTTTAGCTTTATTAGAGAATAGCACCCTGGTATTGTTGGATGGACATGTGTCCATTTCAGTATTTTGTTTGAAATTCCTGCAGAGCTTCCCATTTTCTAGAAAATTACATGGTGCTCACTATGCGTAGGCTTCTTCCTTTCCTCAGTCCTAACTTAACCTCCCCAATGAATACACTGGGCATGTTCTGGTTGTTGGTGGAATCCTACCACAGATCTTGACTCCACCTTTTTTGTGGTGATTTTGTTCTTTAGAGCTATTGAGGAAGACACCTCCTTCTGCTAAAAATTACTGCCACCTCTAGGGTTAGAGATGGATGATAGGGCTTATGGAGAGTTTCTATTCATCTCTTGGTAGTTCAGGCTCTCATACAACTTACATCCCTGTGTCCCACCCACACACTGGTTCTGATTGAAGAAGGCTCTCCTAGGGTCAGCACACACATTTGGGTGGACCAGGAAAAGTGTTACTTGCTGCTTTGGGAGACAGTGGTCTCACAAAGAAAAAGCTGTAGTGGAGAGGAGGCGGTATGGCTACGACTTGCAGGAAATTTGGGAGAAGAGAGCAGAGTTCAGTATGCAGAATTATATGAGCAGCTCATTAAAAATCAAGACACCCACATTATGATTCAGAGTCAGCTAAAACTGGGACAAGGCCTCAACATCTGCATCTGTGATTAGCGCATCTCCACCCCATCCGTTGACAGTGACACAAGCCATCTTCCACCTTCAGCTTTGCAGAACACATAAAGCAATGCCACAACTTAATGCAGAGGAGAAAAAGCATCCACACACGAGAAACACACCAGGCACACTGTCAACTGTGACATTCACCCTTGGACAGCTACTCCTGGTTAGAGAAGAGCTGTGTGAACACGCAGGCACTGAACACGTGGAAGCACTCACTGCCAACAGCCACCCCCACATGAAGCTTTCTTTTCAGGAGGCCACACCTTGGCAAGCTCATGCCAAAGAAAGGCAGCGGTACTAAACTCAGTAGATTTTTACAATAAGCAATTATTTTATTTCCTTGGCCTGACAAGATTGACTTCATTATACAAGAACCTGAAGCTGACAGGACACACAGATTTCCCCCAATAGGAAGGATCCTTTCCATTAGCAGAGATGAAATGTCACATCTGAGTGTAAGTCCTGCTCCCTACCCCCACCCTCAACCCTTAAATGAAAAGAAACCAATTAAACCCCCATAAGTTACTAAAAGTCATCCCTCCAAACATTTCTAATTAGCAGCTGCAGTGGATGAAAACCAAAGGAGGGAAGCAGCTGGCCATCACTTAGCATTCCTGTGCGCGTGAGACTGAGGGAGAACAGTGAGAGAGCAAGAATTCTGGATGTGTGCGAAGTGTAGATAATCTACCTCACCTCTTGTTTGCCCCTTCCACATGAAAGACACCTCTGTCCCTGTACATGGAAACTGCTAAAGGCAACAAGAAAGGACTGGCTTTAGCCTGCAACTGAAAGCGCCCAAGGTTCAGGAAATTCCAAGGTAGGTGTGGGATAAGGGGCAACCAGAGACAGCGCAGTTTAAGAGAGAAGCTCAACACTCAGTCAGTTCCAGTTTAATGCTATCAAAACTAATAGGCATCAGAATCACCTTCTGCAGGACTGCTGTTTTCCAAAGCTAAGACAGCTCCTTCTGAATGTCTGTGTGGGTGTCTGCCACCTCTGGGGTAGGACTATGACATTCATGTATGAGAAGAGACTAGCAGGTGATGCAGGAAGTGGAGAAACAGGAGCAATCAAGGGCTATGATGCTTTAATTACTGTAGGTGTCCTTTGGTCCCCAGGTATGGTCCGCTACTAGTTCCTAAGGAATTTCTGTTCCCTTTTCTACTTGTCTTGTGCAAATGTCAAAAATCAAATCTCTGCCCAAAGAGATGGGAATTGCTGCTGGATTGCATTCGACTCTGGCTTTAACTTGCCCACCTTCTGACCTACTATGAAATCACAGAAGAACTTAATTCTTGGCAACGCCATGCACTAAGGTCATCTCCATTCTCTATCAAAGCCAGTCCAGCAGCTCTGTCCTGACATGCTTTCTCCCTGGGCCGAAGCAGCAGCAAAAAAACATCAACTGAGCATGTGAAAATATGATGACAGTGTGTGCAGTGTAATGTTTCCAATGTCTTCGCCTTCTGTCTTCTCCATGGTGGGAGCCCTCCCTCTCTTCCCTCAAGTCCCACTCACATCCCTCCCCTAACCCCAAGTCCAGGTGCTCCCATCTGCTGGGTTTCCACCACTCACTTCCCATAGACACTCTCATCACTGTAGGCCACGTACAGAAAATAGTCTTCCTCATGGTTGTCCTAGAAGGAGAGATATGATGACAGTTCAGGAAACATTCACATGCATTATCTCTGCTATTCCAAGCCTCATATGACCTAGTAAAATAGGTATGGAAGTTATCATTCACCTCCATTGAAAAGAACAGGCCTGGGGTATA
>RJWT010039558.1:0-12647 GCA_004365215.1 Cuniculus paca | reverse complement strand
AAAAAAAAAAAAAAAAAAAAAAAAAAAACTTAGCTCTATAAAACCAAGTTATGGACTAGATTTGGGTCGTAGTTCACTCAATCTGGTCAACAACAAACTGGTTATCTGACTATAGTCTTTTCATTGCCCTTGACCTTTTTTTGGGGTCTTTTTGAGACATTATGCAGTTTAGGCTGGCCTTGGGCTCACTTTGTAGCCCAGGCTGGCCTCAAACTTGCAAGGATCCTCCTGCCTCAGTCTCCCAAGTGCTGGGATTACAGGTGTGAGCCATCACACCCAGCCTGGTTTTTGTTTTTTTGTTGTTTTTGTCTTTTTTTGAGACAGCATCTCGTTATGCAGTTCAGGCTGGTCTTGAGCTCACCTTGTAGCCCAGGCTGGTCTCTAACTTGCAACGATCTCAGCCTCCTGAGTGCTGGAATTACAGTAGTGCGCCACCATGCCTAGCCCCCTTGAGCTCTAACTTCTAGATAAATGATACTGGTGTAAAATAACTACTCTCTATGAGTGTACAAATTATGTCTGTGAGAAATTCAACTGATTTCCCTTGCCTGTTGTAGAAGATGTTTCACCTGTGTTTGTACAGTTTGATGTATAAATATATCTGCTATCTGGATGCTTCCCTAGACTGGCTGTAACATCTTATTGATTCTGTCATTAATTATGAATTGAATAATTGTTTTGTTTTGTTTGTTTTTTGAGAAAGGGTCTTACTATGTCGTTCAGATTGGCCATGAACTCACAGTGATCCTGCCTCAACCTCCTAAGTGCTGGGATTACAGGTGGGCACCATCACGCCTGGCTGAATAAAATTTCTGACAGCTTCATTTCTTTTTTTTTTTTTTATTTGTACAAGTCATAATGTTACATACTTTGGAAAATAACCATTTAATTGGCAAAAACAGTAATTTTAATGGGAAAGCATGGCAGGCACCAACTTTACGAAGTGACTGAGGTCAACACTATTACTGATAAAAAAGATTACCACCTGTGTCTTTTGAAGTATACAGTGATACCTTTTACCTATTCCTGCTAAAAAAAAAATTTCACCTGATTCTAATTATGAAGAAGCTTCAAAACAAAACAGAGGTATACTCTATATAAAATAAACAGTATTCTTCAAAAATGTAAAGCACAGTCAGATGTCATGGTGCACACCTGCAATCCCAATACTCAGGAGGCTGAGGCAGGAGGATTGCTGTGAGTTCAAGGCCAGCCTGAACTACACAGACCCTGTTTCAAAATAAAACAGAACAGGAAAAAACAAAACAAAACACACTAGAGACATGACAACGAAAATAAAACAAGTGATTCTGAATTAGATCCAGGAATTATGCTCCACAAAAAATCTGGGTGGCTTTTTCTTTTTCTTTTTTTTTTCTGTAAAGAACATTAATGAGGTCAGGCGTGGTGGCACACGCCTGTAATCCCAGCACTCGGGAGGCTGAGGCAACAGTATTCCTGCAAATTCAAGGTCAGGTTGGACTACAAAGTGAGCTCAAGATCAGCTTGAACTACACAGTGAGATTCTGTTTCAAAAAACCCCAAAACATTAGTGGGACACTGTTAATCTTCCTCACCCTACCTCTCCCTCCCCTGGGCATTGAGCCCAGTGTCTTTGCACTGAGCTACATCCCCAGCCTTATATTTTCTGAGACAGGATCTTGCTAAGTCACTACATTGCCCAGGTGGGGCTTCAACTTTTGATCCCTCTGCCTCAGCTTCCCAAAATGCTGGGATGATAGGGATATGCCACCACATCTGGCTTCAATACTATGTGTGCAGTTTTTTCCTCCTGGTACTAGGGACTGAACACATGCCCTTCACACTGAAATACATCTCCAGTTTTTGTCAGATATGGTCTAAATTCCAAAGTTGACCAGACTATGGTCAAATCTGTTTTTCTCCTGCCTCAACCTCCCAGAGTACTAGAATTACAGACAAGTACCACCATGCCTCGCAGCAGTTTATTCTCAAATGTTTCTGAAGAAAAACAGAATATAATTTAAGTGTGGTAAAATGTTAGCATTTGGAGAATGTGAGTGAAGAGTATAGGGAAACTTTTATTGTACCATTTTGCAGCTTATCTGTAAGTGTGAAATTTTAAAATAAAAAAGTTTTATAAAGACCCATAATTCCATATAAATATAACACTGCCTTACTTATCAAGTAAAAGCAATGATTTAGAACAGTGTCTCCAAAAGTTATGTTCTAGGGAACAGTAATTCCAGAGGACATTATGAAGACTAGACTAAAAAGAGTTTGGGGAGACACAAATGCTCTATTGCCGGCTCACATCTTCCAACCTCATAAGTCCAAACCTCAGAAATCTCTCCTTTGTTAACAGCCTTCTCTCAGATAACACACGCTTTTCTACCTCTGGTCATATTCAAAAGATCTAGAGACCAGCAATCTCTTCAGCATCCACCTACCCACCCCCACACCTCCAGCCCACTCACCTCTTCCTCTGGAACCACTTGTCCTTGTAAGCATTATCAACAGTGCACACAGAACACAACTCAAGGCTTCTGCAATTCCCATTTCCTCAAGCATGAGGCTAATTTGCAGACTATCTATATTCACACCTCTCTACCAGTCCAAAATAAAATAAATATATAAGAATGTGGCAAGCTGCCCTGATCTCGACCACATTAACAGATATCAGTAGACACTTCAGGAAATACTGAAGATAAATTACATTCAGTAGTCATCACAGAATTACCTTGAGAAATGGAATCACAAAAGGACGAAGTGGAAAATTTGTGGCCTCTTGGAGCTTGCAATGGAATTCTTCAATGGTTACTGTTGAGTTCTATAAAGATAAACAATGTTATTCAACTTTCAAAACTGGATACTGACTGGAACAGGGATGAACCCTTTTAAATCACAAGGAAAATGACAGTTCTAAGGACACCATTTATGAACACTGATCCCAGTCAAAGGTGGCACACACCTGTAATCCCAGCACTCAGCAGGCTGAGGCAGAAGGATAGCCATGAGTTCAAGCTGGGGCTAGTGAGACCCTGTCTCAAAACAAAAAAACAAAACAAAACAAACAAAAAAGTCGGCCGAATTCTGTTTCCTTAATGACAGAAATTTCACCTTGTTTATTCTCATCTCCACACCCATAACCGAACTCCCTGTCCTCCTTTGTCCACCTACGTTACAGAATAGGCATCCCAAATCTTCTACATGGGAAGTTCAGAAGAAAAAAAAGAGCAACAGGTGCCTTCTGCCTTCAAGTGCTCTGTGTGCACATCAGAAAAACTAAAACAGGCAAAGCACTATCAGTCAGTTTTTATTATCCTCAGGACAGTTATTCACACTTCTGTATTTTCTCAAAAGTCTAGGCTTTAAAATAGAAGTGAATCTCAGCTAAGGGTGATAAGCAAATGAAAATATTTTTCTTCAAAATTTACAAAGTATTTTTATTTCAATTTCTTAAAGACAATATAATAAACTAAAATAAAAAGCAAATAATTTAAGCATTTATTTTAGGGGGGAGTACTGGTGATTGACTGGAGGGCCTTTACATTGAGCTACATCTTCAACCCCCCCCCCCCTTTTTATGTCTTTTTGAGACAGGGTTTCACTATGCAGTTCAGGCTGGCCTTGAATTCCCTTTGTAGCCCAGGCTGGCCTTAAACTTGCAGCGATCCTCCTGCCTCAACCTCTCATACGACTTGATTCTTAATGACTACATAAAATTCCATTACAAAGATGTAATTTATGAAGGCTATTAAAGAAGTTTAGTGGCTTTAATTTTCTTAATTATAAATAATGTGGAACTAATTAACCTTTTTTGAGTGAAAGGGAGAAGGCATTGGAAATGGAACTTGGGGCCTTACACATGGTAGGCAAGCATGCTACCACCAAGCTACATCCCCAGCCCTAAACGGATTATCTTGCGGG
Source organism: Cuniculus paca (assembly GCA_004365215.1). Classification (NCBI taxonomy): domain Eukaryota; kingdom Metazoa; phylum Chordata; class Mammalia; order Rodentia; family Cuniculidae; genus Cuniculus; species Cuniculus paca. The sequence continues at coordinate 8,738 of RJWT010039558.1, read as the reverse complement.
GGTGGGAATTGAGACTGGGTCTCACTGTGTAGTTCAGGTTGGTCTCAGCAATTCTCCTGCCTTAGCCTCCCCAGTACTGAACTGATTATCTTAATGCATGACCTTATTATTTTCTTAGGATGAATTTCAAAAAAATCAAACTGGTGAGTCAAAAGAAGTATGAAGTTTAAGGAATCTGAAGTACTGCCAAACTATCATCCAGAATGGATATTCTACAAATAAACAGACATATATTAACCTTGCAGCAGAAAATGGCCATGCTTGGTCCTCAGCCTACATTTTGCACATTGGGGACAAAGACTGCAGACAAGTGAACTTCAGCTACTCAAGTGTGTCTGTCTTTTTAAAATTTGGCTAATGAATTTTCTACTACCTGGAAACTCTGGTTCCACTTACATATTCCTACCAAAATAGTACTGATATTTATTGTAATAAAACACGGAGATACTTTTTTTTTGTACCAGGGATCGAACTCATGCCCTTGCACTTGCCAGGCAGGTGCTTACACCACTGAGCTAAATCCCTCTAGAGATACTTTCTTGATTAGACAAATTTAACACTAGGAACATGTTAATTGTTCTTCTAATGGTAGTTTTATTTATTTCTCTCTGATCTTTATGGCATTTCCTTTGGATTAAAAAAAGGGAACAGCCACATCTGCTTTCTGATCTCAGAAGGAAACCTTTCAATGTTTCACCAGGAAGCATGAAATTTGCTATAGGTTTTTTGTTTATATATAACCATCAGATTAAGGCAGTTCTTGGTGACTACTTTGTAAACTTTCATTTTCCTTGAAAAATTAATTATGAAAAAAAAATTAATGATGAGGCAGGAGGATTGCCATGAGTTCAAGGCCACCCTGAAGTGCATAGTAAAACTTTGTCTTTAAAAAAAAAAAAAATTAGCATTATAGTTAACAGTATTTTTTTCCCCTCTGTCTTCTGCAAACTACAATTTCAATGTGGTGATGGTAATGAAAATCCCAGCAGGATAAAACATCAATTTGCACAACACTTGGGGAAACTGTATGCTCTTACATACTGAATTTATATATAAGAATGCCCTACGTAATCACAATTTTATTGATACGTGCATTGCACAAATATCCAAGAATGTTTATAGGAACATTATTTGTAATGGCACCTCCACAGAAGAGTTAACAGAACAAACCTAAAATTGCTATCTAATACGCCTGCTTGTAGGGCTGGGGAGATAGCTCAGCAACACAAGTGTCAGCATGGTAAATGTCAGGTTGTGAGTTAGAACCTTGGTACAAAGAAAAAAAAAAAAAAGTCCTGCTTGTAAGGTTGAGCCATTAGGTGGCATCTAGCAATAGGAACTTGGATAATAAATGGTCTCCCTAGCTGACATAAAGTCCCCAACTGAAAAGCTACAAGCTAGTGTCCAGTGATGAGTAAATAAATGAAATGTATATATGTACAACAGAATATAATTTAGTCTTGAAAAGAAAATTCTGACATATGTTACAACCTGGATGAACCATGAAATTATGGCTTAGGAAAGATTTGTATACACATTGTGAAAAGTTAGAAGCAACCCCACAGTTCATCAACAGATGACTAAGTAAAACGGAGCAATGGAATGTTATTACTCAAACTTAAAAAAGAAATAGCCAGAAGTGGCACCACACCTGGCCTTTTTTTTTTTCTTTTAGTGTGGCCATTTAAAGTACTGAGGTACAGGGCTTGGCGGCGCATGCACTGGGGAGGCAGAGGCAGGAGGATCGCGGGAAGTTCGAGGTCAGCCTGAGCTACATAGTGAGATCCTGTTTCAAAACAAACAAACAAACAAACAAACAAACAAACAAACAGTACTGAAATGAAGGTGGGTGTGGTGGCATATACTTGTAAAGTCCCAGTACTTTGGGAGGCTGAGCCAGGAGGATTGTAAATTTGAGTTCTGCCTTGGCAATTTAAAAAGACTCTTGAAATAAAAAAGGCTGGGGGTATAACTCAGTGTGACGATCCAAGTTTGATCCCCAAGTACCATCAAGTAAATAAACAGGCCTTGGGCACAGTCTCTAATAGGCTTCTCTTGACAGAAAAACTGTACACACGTTGCTGTATTTTTCTTGTTGGGAACAGTGCATTCTGTGTGACTGGCCATGAAAGTAAGACAGTATAAGCAAGCCTCTATACAGATTCCTCCAGACTGTGCCTGTGTCTCTTTTCTTTATGCTCTGGCTATACATTCTTAATATACCTTTGTAATAAACCTTAGTTATAAATTATAAGTACAACTATATGAAGAGTCTTGTGAATCCTTACTTCAAAAAATCTCCAAATATGAAGAGGTTGTGTGTGTGGGGTTCTAATACTGCCCTAGAAACAAACAATTCAAATGTCAATCACGGAACAGAAAGTATGCCTATAGATTCAGCACTCTGAGATGCCAAGACAGGAGTCTGTAAGTTCAAGCTCAACTTGGGCAACTTAGCAAGACCCTGTTTCAAAATTAAAAGCAAAAAAAGGCAAAAGAACGTAGCTCAGTGCAGGGACTCTAGATCCCTTACAGGCGGTAGGTGGCGCAAATAAGCGCTTACCACTACTACGAAAATAGTTTGACCCTTTGGATCCCCAATAAGGATGTTGGGAATTCCCAGGAGACCATGGAATTACACTTGGGAGAATGTGACTTGAAGGACTGATACTGTGATTCATCTTTTTATCACATAGAGAGGCTAACATGCAAGAAAGAACACAGGTAGTTTTACTGGGATAAATCTTGGTGATGTACAAAGAATAAGAACTAGCAGCACTTCCCCTACGAATGCAAGTCAAAACACATCTAATTGTCAGTATGAGGAAACCACTCATCTCATAGGCTAAGGACAATCAGTATAGAAAGAAAAATTATGTGTACCTGGAAAATTCTGAAGAATGGGAAGGGGAGAGGAAGTAAAAAAGAATTAAAGTGTATTATGTTCATGTACAACTCCCCATGAAGAAGACAATGATTATGCACTGTAAACATGTACTAATAAAAATTTTAAAAGGAAATAAAATTCTAAAAAGACTTTATTCATGAGGAGCTGAACAATGTAATCCCTTTGATACTAGACCACAAGACTTGTAATTTTACAAATTATTGTTTTGAAAATTAAACTCACTACTTCTCTATTATGTTTGGTTTGGAAACAGTATGCCAGGCATGGAATATATTAAATTACAAAACTCCTTGCATTAACTTGGTTGGATCTCAGCAGGCTTACTGAGATCAGTTTTAAGACAAACCCGAAGCTACTTATTAGCTTAAACAAAAAGGTAAGCATTAAGCATTTTGCTTCTTGATAACACTGTTATGAAATCTATAATTCCACAATATTATACAAATTATAACTAATCCAGTCCATAGAATTTTTCTCATTACTATACAGTGGTTAGTTCACAAACACTTTTGTTTGCAAATAATTTGGTTTGCAAACAGAGGCATCTGGCAAAATTTGGTTTTGTTTGAAACTGCATCAAGTGACCAGCCACAGCCATCTTTCCTGCATGAACATGATTGTGCCCATCATTTCCAGAATAGTGGGACAAAGTATATTTGTGAACCAAGGTACCACTGTACTTAGGAAATTAGCAGCAACATCCACAATTTCTCTGCTGGCTATGGATGCCAAAGCTGTCAGGCAACGGTTGACAACAGTGATGCTGTACTTACCACCAGTGCTAGGACAAGTGTCCGAACCTTCTCTCCAATCTCAGGTGAGATATCATTACCAAACTGCTGTAGAGTGGTAAGAAACCGTTTCAACTTGCTGAGTTGTCGAGCACCGCAAGTGGCTGGCAACTGCTGATTTGTTAGTGCTGATGATGTAGAAGACGCAGGGCCATTGCTGAATCTCTGTGGTGGGGATGGTGCACCATTCAGGTTAGGAGGAGAATGGTTGATGCCATTGCTTACTAAAACAAAGCCAGAATGAGAGACTCAGTTTAAATACAGAACACAAAGGGCCTTTTTTTAACTTCTTTTTGTGTTCTCCTTCATTGTAAAGCACACATTAAAAGACTATATAAGACCTTTGTTTCTGTCCTTAGACTATTGCATAGAGAGACAGACTGTCAATAAAAAAAATACAAGTGTTAAATGTAAACTGCGTGTGGTGGTGCATGTCTGCAAACCTGGCCCTATGGGAGGTGAGGGAGACTGATAAAAATTCAAACCCAGGTTGGACATACTGGTGAACACCTGTAATCCCAGCACTCAGGAGGCTGATACAGGAGAAACTCTGTGAGTTCAAGGCCAGCTCAGGCTACAGAGTGAGTTCAAAGCTAGCCTGAAATACACATTGAGACCCTATTTCATAAAGAGTTGGGAGATGGGTGTAGTGATGCATGCCTGTAATCCTAGCATTCACGAGGATTGCCAGCCTGAACTAGACAGTGAGACTCTGCCTCAAATAAGCATTAGGGATGTAGTTCAGTGCCAAGGACCTGAGTTTAATCCCCAGTGCTGGGAAAGAAGAATAAAAACAAAAACAAACAAACCAACCCAAAATGAAACTCAAACACTTTAGCAACGTATGAGTGTTCAAGTTGCTCCACATGTCCTCACCAAAACTTGGTAATTCATTCTGAACATCCTAGACATTACAGTGGGTTTTAGTTTGTATTTCCTTGATTGCCAGAGAGGGAGACTCCTATTATATGTTTAGTGACTAATGGACTTGTTCCAGACTCTATTGTGTCCTCTCAAAAACTGCTATGTTGGGAGTCCACAATATAGCTTGGCTACACAGTGCAAGTCTGGCAAGTGCAAGGTCTTGAGTTCAATTCCCAGAACCCCCCACCCCTAAAAAATTAAAAATGTTGAACTCCTAAACTTTTGTACCTCAGATTTTAACTGTATTTGAGAAAAGAGATCAAAAGAGTAGCAAAGGTTAAAGGAGGTCAAATTAGTGGAGCCTAAGTGATAGAACTGGTGTCCTTGCAAGCAGTGGAAAAGACAATAGGACCCCCTATGCACAGAGGAAAGGCCATGTGAGAGTATAGGAGAAGGTGGCCATCCACATCCTAAGGAGAAAAGCTTCAGGAGAAGCAAACTTGCCTGCAATTTGATCTTTGACTTCTACTCTGCAGAATGGTAAGAAAATGATACTCAATGACACAATACTCTATTACGGCAGCTCCAGCAAATTAATATTATTACACTCTCTTTTCTAAAGGGCCTTATGATAGTCTTGGGACATTTTTAAAGGCAGTCCTATAATTTATTTAGAGTCCTATAAATCAATATAACAATTTAAATTCACCAGGAGTGGTGGCACATGCCTATAATCCCAGCAATCTGGGAGGTTGAGGTAGGAAGACCACAACATTGAGCCCAGCCTGGGCAACTCAATGACTTTTGGCAAGACTTTGTCTCCAATACCCATTACTACAATTAAAAAAGAAAGAATCAAAGAAGTAAAAATATTTACTTACCAGCCAGTGTAAGAAAATATTTATACCACTATTTTTCTAAGTATCTAAGATAATTATAATTCTCAGAAGGAGTAAGCAACATATGAAAGAAACAAGCTTTTTTCTGTGTGTGTGGTCCAAGGGATTGAACCCAGGGCCTTTGCACTGAACTACACCCAACTCTTTTTATTTTTTAGTTTGAAGTGTCTTGCCAAACATGCGGGTACACTCCTGGGAAGCTGAAGCAGGAGGACTACAAGTTCGAGCCTACCCAGGGCAGTTTAGTGGCTCAAAGAGACCCTGTCATAAAATAAAACATAAAAAGGGATGGAGACAGGCATAGTGCCACACACCTGTAATCCCAGCACTTGAGCACTTGGGAGGTGGTTGAGGCAAGAGGATCGCTGCAAATTTGAGGCTAGCCTGGGCTGCATAATGAGTTCAAGGTCAACCAACTACATAATGAGACTCGAAAAAAAAACAAACAAACAAAAGGAGAGGTAGCTCAGTACAAAGGACCTGGGTTAACTTCCTAGTACTGGAGAAAGAAGAAGGAGAGAGGGAGGGAGGAAGGGAGGGGGACAGAGATGGGACGGGTGCGGGGGAGAGACTGTTGCTAGATCACCTAGGCATGTGATCTCCCTGCCTTAGCCTCCCAGAATGCTGTGATTATAAGCATGTACAACCAAGCCTGGCCTGTTTTGTTTTGTTTTTGAGAGAAAGTCTGACAATATAGTTCAGGCTGGCTTTGAACTTACTATGTAGCCCAGGCTGGCCTCAAACTCGAGGTGATCCTCCTACTTTAGTCTACTGAATGCTGAGATTACAGGTGTGTGCTACCATACCTGGGAAGCCTAGCTTTTCTTATCTTTTTGTTTTCCTTTTTCTTCTTTTTGATTTTGGGGATTGAACACAGGGCCTTTGCACTGAGCCACCATAGATCCCAGCTTTCTATCTCTATCTTTAGCTATATAGTATTTTAATAGCATTTGAAAATGTTGAATAGTACATGTAAAACATTTAATGGAAGTCAGTCACAGATCCAGAGGTCACTCTGAGCCATAAATTCAAGAAATGAAAAGGTCTCACATGCTGTAGGAGTAAAGGACACTGGTCTCGGTCCTCCAGGGTTTATTGGTGGCAGGGGTGGCATGATGGGAGGGGAGGATCTTGACTGTATCTTCACTTCCACAGGTGATCCAGGCATTGCTGGTACCCTTTTATCAGAACCAACTGCAGAAAAGAAAAGAAATGGAGGTCAGAGTCTCCTATAAGACAATAAAAGTAGCAAAAACAATTTGAAATACCAACGAATTTTCCTGAAGAATTAAGAGGTTAAGAGTACGCTTAGTACAATGACTGGAATGTCAGTTCCCAAAAAGATAAGTTCCTTATTTGAGAAAAGGGTCTTTGAAAATGGAACTAAGGTAAGGTTCTTCAGAGGGGGAGATCATCCTGGATTATCCAGATTGGGTCTAAATCCAATCTGAATGGCATAATTGAAGAGAAGAGACATAAGGCTGAGACATGGTGGTGCACACCACCTGTAATCCCAGCACTCAGGAGGCTAAGGTAGGAGAATCACTGTGCATTTGAGGCCAACCTGGGCTACATAAGCAAGTCCAAGGCAAGCCTGCACTATACAGCAAGACCTTGTCTCAAAACAAGAGAGAGAGCTGGGCGTGGTGGCGCAGTCCTATAATCCTAGCACTTGGGAGGCTGAGGCAGGAGGATCGTTGAAAGTTCGAGACCAGCCTGGGCTACAAAGTGAGCTCAAGGCCAGCCTGAATTGCAAAATGAAACCCTGTCTCAAAACAAAAAAAAAAGAGAAAAAAGAGAGAAACAGAGACAGAAGAAACATATACAGAAGGAAACAGATGTGAAGAAAATGACAGAGAAACAACCATATGATAACAGAGGCAGAGCTAGGAGCAATGTATCTACAAATGAAGGAATGCCAAGGCATTGTTAACAACCACCAAAAGCTAGAAGACAGCCATGAAACTGATTTCTCCCTCTGACGTCCCATGAAGAATCAGCTCCTGCTAATACCTTGATTTTGAGTTGGGACTTCTGATTTCCTAAACTGTGAGAGAATAAATTCCTCTTCTCATAAGCTGCCCAGAGTGGATTGTGCTCCGTCAACCCTAACAATTGCAATAAGGGAAGACAGACAACAGGTGACGTGAACTGAAAGTAAAGGTTACGAGAAAGGAAGAACCCAGGTTACAAACTTGGCTTACACCATATGCATTCTTTTTGCCAGTCTCAAAAAAAGGCAATAAATAAACAAACAAACAAACTACATACAGGCTACTCCACCCATTGGGTTAATTCATAAAAAGCAGCTGTGTTAAAAGGCAACGAGCCAGGTGTGGTGGCACACACCTGTAATCTCAGCACTAGGCAGAAGCTCAGGCAGAGGATAGCTGAGTTTCAGGCCAGCCTATGCTATATAGTGAGTTCAAGGATAACCTAAACTGCGTAATGAGACCCTGTCTTTAAAAAAAAAAAAAAAAAAAAAGGACAGCAAAATTGCAGAGAGAAATTAGATTAAAATTAGGTCTTGGTAGACATGAATAAGACAATTTCTTCCTTCCTTCCTTCCTTCCTTTCTTTCTTTCTTTTTTTTGTACCAGGAATCAACTCACGACCTTGCGCTTCCCAGGCAGGTTTTGTGCCACTGAGCTATATCCCCAGTCTTAGACTAATTACTATCTTTTTTTTTTTAAAAGCTAATACAGTCCAGGTATGGTGGCACACACCTGAAACTCTGGAGGCTGAAGCAGGAGGATTGTTGCAAGTTCAAAACCTGCTTGGGCTACAAAGTGAGCTCACGGCCAGTCTGAACTGCATATTGAGACGCTGTCTCAAAAAGACTGGGAGGAAAAAAAAAAGGCTAATACATACATATCTTTAAGAAGTTATTTTTAACTGTAATGGATGGTAGCTACCACCACCTATAGTCCTAGCTACTCAGTGGGCTAAGTAAGGCAGGAGGATCTCTCGAGCCAGGAGTTTAAGGCTAGCCTGGGTAACATGGCTGGCCTCAAATTTGGAATTCTCTTGCCTCAAACTCCAAGCATTTGAATTCCAGGTGTGTGTAATCACACCCAGACTATTAAAAAAAAATTAGTAGTTTTTTCCTGAAGAATTTCTGAAACATTTAGTTGACAATATGTCACCTTTAAATTGAACTTTATTTTTCTCAAAAATTTCAAATTTTCCATTTAAGTACCACATATTTAATCTCTAGTAATCACTGAACTCAATTGAAAATGCAAGGAAATAGCAAAGGTTCCAACATGAATGTTA